>OZ023249.1:361693-388134 GCA_964006365.1 Trididemnum miniatum
GTAGTGAAACTAAGACAAGTCTACACTTTGATCAATAAACACCAGCCCAGCGCCTAGACCAAACATTTTTTAGAAATTGAAACAACTTTATTGCACAGCTGCGGGCATAGTCTGGAGTCCATAAAAAATGTTACTGCACCAGCAAGCCGGGACTAACTGAGTAGCAGAAAAGACTGGCCCATGACTGATTTCATACTTAACTACATGGTCTGAAGAGGTTAAATTATTATTATTGAAAACGTTAACACTCTTAGTAATCATAGAAACCACACAAGACGAATCATGTATGCGATGATTTCACTGGCAAGTTGGCAACCATTGTAGCCCACTCTACTCACTCAGACCAAAGACTATATAATAAATGGCTGGAAACTCCCCGGATACCAGGAAAAAGTCGTTCACTCGGTCACGCTCTCATGCATATGAAGAAAAGCACTAATTTTGTGCGCGGTATAATGGAAAGAGATAGGAGATTGGTAGTCTGCCAGCATAGTTTCTGTTCCTAAATCTATAAAAACAGGAATTAAGCCAGTTAAAGGTAGTGGGGATGTAAGTATTATCCCGCACTTCTGCGTTTCAATGCTCACGGACATATTGCGATATGTTTTAAGTTGAATAATAGAGTTTTGGATGGCCCTTAAAGGTTTAAATAGCTAGCCTAACAATCCAAGGATTAATTTTGAAGCCTTCCTGGTGGATCGACGTCTTGTGTGGTTTCTATGATTACTAAAAGTGTTAACGTTTTCAATAATAATAATTTAATCTCTTCAGACCATGTAGTTAAGTATGAAATCAGGCATGGGCCAGTCTTTTCTGCTACTTAGTTAGTCCTGGCTTGCTGGTGCAGTAACATTTTTTATGGACTCCAGACTATGCCCGCAGCTGTGCAATAAAGTTGTTTCAATTTCTAAGAACTGCCAAGTACTTGTAGGTTATACACTTATTCAAAAACACTAAAAAACTCATCTTCCAGGTGTAAAAATATGTGTAGCTGCTAATACAGTAAAGGAGAGGAGTGTACTTGGTCTATTTTTTTAATTGTTACTTAGATTGAACTCGCTCTATATTTATTTAATTGTTACAACCACTAATTTATTTTCAGCAAAAATGTTCTAGTTTAGGTTTATGTTTGTGGTCTAGGCTCTGCTCTGGGCAGTGTTTGGTGTAGTCTCTGGGCTGGTGTTTATTGATTAAAGTGTAGACTTGTCTTAGTTTCACTACTTTAAACTAAAATGATGAATTGTCTTATGGCAATAACACTCTTGCGATGGTGTTTTTGATGGTGCTTGTTCAATGCATTGCTGAATGCTGGTATGCAACAATGCAAGGCATTGCAAGTTTGATTGGCAACACAATCTGCATAAACTTCAAATTTTCCTGAATATTTGGTGCAAAGTATAGATTTAAAATATAGAGAAGACAACAAAAAACTAAACGTTTTTTGAGATGGAAAAAGCATACCTTCCTAGCAACTGGGGAAAAAATGTGGTGGCGTCCGGAATAATTTATTCTCTCTTTGATGACTACGACCAGCCCAAACTGTCGCTTGCTCTTTCAAATATGACAGTAACTCAATTGCGGATATTACGGCTGGCTGGAATGCCAAAGGCCCGCCTTACGGCTTGCCCGTTCACACACCAAATCGTAAATGCTACTCCATTAGGCTTAGCAGCAGCCAAGGTTTGTTTCGGGTCTCAGCGAAATTACGGTACTAAAAATTTAAAAATAGTACCCTTACTCTACTACTTTTTTTATATTTTTAGTAATGTGACTTTAGACCAGGGGTGGGGAACCTGCGGTCCACGGGCCACATGCGGCCCGCTTAAGTTTTGAATGAGGCCCGCTTCAGAACTTTGTTAAGCGTACAACAAACTGGTTGTAACGGTATAACTGTTCAATATGTTTTGTTTTATATGCTTTGTATACTGTAGTAGGTTTTGGACCGATGCGTTGTTTTTCCGAAGTTTTATTCGTGGGATTGTTTCGTAAGATTGCATTATGAAGTCATAAATTTCTACTGACGTAATTTCTCTTGTGAATATTCGTGACAGATCTCTCCTTTACGTAATTTTACTGCTTGTGACGTCGCAATTGTGTTTACTGCGGTTTGGTGTGAATTTTTGCATGTCATATGATTTATCTTGACGTCACAATCGTGTTTACTGTGATTTGGTGTGAGTTTTTGCATGTCATGTGATTTCTCTTCTTGTTTCTTTTTGATAATGCTGTAGAACGTTCTTGAGCTTGAGTTTCAAGTATAAATAGGCGTGAATTTTCGAGCGTTATTATTCGAGTGTAGATTTAGTGTGCGTAGAGTAAGCAATATTGTTGTATGCTGAAGGGTATAGCCCTTGTTGTATAGTGTTACTGAAGTGAGCAATGGAGCTTGTGTGTATATAAAAGCAGTACGGTGAGTACCGTAGCTAAGTGAGTTAAGTTGGGTCGATTATTATATTCGTTTGGAGAAAAAGGTCCTGGTTTTTTCGTGACGTCAGATCTAAGAACGAATTAATTCCTACGGTTTGTCATACAATTCTTACCAACCGTCCTGTCAGCGAAGTAATACCATTTCCAATTTCGCGACGCTGGTAGAATAGGAAACATTGAGATTTTGTAAAAACTGCTTCACATTCTGCTACATGCTATATTTTGTGGCATCAAAACGCGCAAAAGTCTCTGATTTTGCGGCAGAAAACTCTGATTTTGCGGCAAAAAACAACTCAGCGTGAAAGTTTGATAAATTTGCAACGTCGTATTGCTTATTTTTAAAACAAAATTAACAAATTGAAAGTAAATGTGGCCCGCTGAAAATATTATGCAATCAATGTGGCCCGCTGTGCTTTGCCGGTTCCCCATCCCTGTTTTAGACTATACCCGGTAGGCCTATCGAACCTGCTTCGTTTTTTTGTTTTTTCGGTAAAATTTCGGTCATAAAAAAAGTCAAATCATTATACTCGCGGTATTACACCGAAGCGCATAACGAGTGTCGTGGTTCATCTCCGTGACTTAGCGCCTGAACTACACAGCTCCGACAGAACGCCGCAGCGGTGGCGAGCCATTCGAGACCCTGTGCCGACTAGACAGTCCCGGGATTTGAACCCCAGACCTCCAACACCGATAGCATGTGCGCCAGAGCTGGGCACAGCGGCGCTACTCAGCAGCGCCGCTACTTTTTCGCCAGCGGTAGCCGCAGCGCCGCTGTTTTTTTTCCGCCACCAGCGACATGCGGCAGCGCCGCTGTTATTTTAGCCGAGTAGCGGCAGCGCTTCAGCGCCCCATTTAATGCAAATAGTCTCCCGCTGGCCCTGATTAAACTCCTTCGAAGACAGCAACTAAAAGTTTTGTTTCTCACAATCTCATTTTAAATTTTTTAAACAGAGATTGTGAAAACAAACTTCTTGGTAAAAAAAATCAGTTTCTGAGAATAGGCTTCTCAGCGGGAGATATATGAGATAGCCTAGGAGGAAAATTCCAGCAGAATGACGGAAGAGAGAGCTGCTGGATAGTTTTCTTTAAAGTTTCAAATTTTCTTTGTTATTTGCTTATATAGGCCTAAGGTGTGATGTAAAGCAGTCTGGGGATGAGAATGCCGCGCCCGCGATGTTATTTGATGCTTATCTTTTTTAGAGGCGCTGATTGCAGCTGTCTACTTTCTTGCTTTGATGACAGGCGATGCTTTAAATTTTTCGTAGGGGGCCTTTACATGTGGATTGAGCTTGAGGTGTAGCATGGCAGTACGATAAGCTTTTGTAATGGGAGTCAATCAGGCCAGACTCAGGGTGATTGTTTTTAGTCCTCGCTTCCGCGATTGTAGCAGGAATTAAACGTAGGTTTAAATCATTTAAACTTACTTGGCTCCCCTTTCTGGTTTATGCTGGAATGGGCAATAAGGGCATTGAATTGGTTCGAAACAAAAAAAAATGGTACATTTAGTCATAGGCGCACGCAGAGGAGGCACGGTGCCATGCTCCCCCCCCACTTTAGCCCTGTAATAAGGTGCTAGAACCTAGTTTTCAGTCTATAATTTCTCAGCAGACTAATAATGGGTGAAGCCTCGATCCTTTCATCTGTTTTAGCCAAGCTTCTACTTTTAGACACAAACTGCGAAAATATTTTTGTATTGTCCCTAGTGACTGCGGAGACCATTTTTTTCAAGAGCTTACATGTAATTTCGAACCCCCAAGTCAGGCTTTAGTTAGGCATGTGGTGGAAGAGTTTTTGAATGAAGCTGCATTCCATCGTGAACAAGATTCGCCGGAACTTTTTAAAAACAAAATATTGAGGGACTTGTTCAATGTTCATTGACTCAAATACCTCGATTCTGTAAAGCGCGGCGATTGAACGACTTTTTTCCGTGGGGAAAAAACGTGCTTATAAGCCTAAGCGCAGTGGTTTAACGGACCAGAATTTCAAAATGCTAGTTTTTTAAAAAGGAGCATGCAACCAGTCAATGGAGTTTTAATTTTTTAACGCCGGTTGCGACTTGCCTTTATTTTTTAACTTGTTTCTATTATATTTTCAAACTGTGCTTTACTTTCAACATGTTCTGATTATTTCTTTTCAACCTGTTTTTTGTAATTCACTAAAAACCTGACCATCGGTTTCTATTTACATTCAATCATATTTCAAAATTAACTTCTCCCCAAAAAGCCCTATATCTTATTGGATGAAATGAAAGCCAATTGTCGGATTTTTTGTCACTTGTTTTAATTTTTGTTACTCGCATTGCTATGCTACTTCCATCAACAAAATTGTAATTTCGCCAGTAGGCCTACAATGTTAACATGCCTTTGTGCTTTTGACTTTTTTTTTCTTTAAAATAGCGGCAGCGCTCGCTGTTTTGCACTCACTAACGGCAGCGGCGCTGCTTTCGTAAACAAGCAGCAGTAAGCGGCAGCGCCGCTGCTTTTTTGGTCAAAAAGCGGTAGCGGCGCTACTTTTCAAGTAGCGGTTGCCCAGCTTTGGTGTGCGCTAAGCAACTGAGCTAACGGCTGGTTAATTTAATAGTTCTTGATTGCTTTTTTATTGTTTAATAAATACTTTTTAATATATGTCATTTATTTTTTCGCTTTTGAAAGTTCGGTCATAGTCCAAGCTAAATTTGTAAAAATGGATAAAAATTAAAGCCATTTCGGTGCATTGACCGTTCAAGTAAATATTTTGCCAATATGCGAGCAACAATTACAAACGACTACCGGTGTCAGGTTTAACAGACATCAGGGACGGCGCCACTCAGAAATAAGTGGGGGGACAAACCAAGACGAAAATTTGCAAAAATTTAGACTTTTTCAAGAAGGTATGGCATGGAAAACCTCCCCCAGAAAGTTTCGAAATTTTGGAATTAATTTCGTGCATTCTGGCGTATATTCAGAAGGATTTTTCGTCGAAATGGGGACTTAGTACGAAGTAAAAATAGGATACTAGTAAGCGTAATTGTTCAGAAATTGACATTGCCTTCGGTTATTGTGCCTAGTAGTTCCGTAGCCCGATTCTGCAGTACAGTGTGCTACTGTACTTCAAAGTAGGCTATTAAAAAAAAACGGTCTACCCTGCAAATCTTCGACCAAATTTAGTGAAAAATATGTAGGGTTACCATACGCCCTCCTTTTGGAGGACATGTCCTCCTTTTTGACCAAAAAAAATTGTCCTCCGAGGACGCCAAAAAATTGCCATATGTCATCCTTTTCGACATTACGAACAGTGAAAACACGTCACATTCTTCCACAAAAAATTTTGGAAAGTTTCAGTCCAAACTACGGAACCGGCCGTTAGCTCAGCTGCAAAGCGCACGCTATCGGTGCGGGAGGTCTGGGGTTCGACTCCCGGGCCGGTCAAATCGACACAGTGTCGCCAACGACTCGCCACCGTTGCGACGTTTCTTCGGAGCTGTGTAGCCCGGGCGCTAAGTCGCGGAGATGGGCCCCGCAACTCGTTACACGCTTCGGCGTAATACGGCGAGTATAATGAAGATTTGATTTGATTTGATTTTTTTCAGTCCAAACTACGATCTGCGGACGTGATGATCTTTTTTTGGTCTTCACGGCTTGTTTTTGAGCAGAAAAATGAACATGTGCGGACGTGATGACCCTGAAAAAACCTGCTCTCCTTTTGCATAGTGAATATATGGTAAACCTAGATATGGTGTATTATTGCAGTATCACGGTAAAGAATGAAAACGAAAATTAAGAAATCCTGAAAATGTTAAAAAAGTAATGGCACTGACAGAATATGAGAAGCGTATAACGGTCAAAAAGTAGTATCTTGTGGTTAAATTATATATTTCTGTGTTCCCTTGACGCTTTATCTAGTGATTTCTTAAAATCTTTGTGTTTTAAAGGCAGGAAACCAGGAGAGGTTCCACGTCTGCCCCCTACCCTACCCCAGAAAAAAAAATTAATGGATTTGCACGATTTACGAAAATGGGCCGAGAAGATGTGGGGTCCCTCCCATTGGCGCAGCCACTGACAGACATCAAACTGATCAAAGTAGTTTTATTTGTATTGCGGTAATAAAGGAGTAGGTGTACATTTCGTTCAACGTATTGTTACTTCAAACATGACCGAAAACATTGAAATGACCAAAATTTTTGTAGAGTTAGGTCAATTGACCGAAGTCAAATTTAGAAAAAAAAATAACAAACCAGTATTGAACGAATTTCAATGATATGCTGTCAACATGGGGCACTCTAATCGCACGAGCCTTGATAGTTAATTGTATATCCACTATCCAGCCATATCATAGCTGTTGCTCAAATGAAGTGACAAATAGAAAAGGAAAGTATTGTTGAAATTTATTGTTTTCTTACTTCATAAAAGCTACGGAAATTACGCACAAACAAAAGCACATAAAAAGCAACGTCACTATTCACCACTATAACATAGCCTATTAAACTGCAGGACTATCATCCTACACATAATACATGTAATCGGCAGTAAAATTTTTTGGAGCGGTAAGTAGTTTTACGGGAAGTATTAAGTGGGTTACCAATGTCTGTTTTTATTTCCTTTTGCAATTGCTTTTCTTTCAAACATGCATATCAGGAGGTTCCACTCTACTTTCAGAGGCCGATTAAAAGTAACTTCAAATGGTTGGCGGAGATATGGTTTGCCTGGGGGAGAAAACCATTACAAAATGAGATTATTGTCGGAAACTAACACTTTTTGCATATTCGTCATTTGGTAAGATTTACGTTTTTCTTGTTTTGTCAAGCATATCTTCATTAGCAATCGTAATGCCGCACAAGACAAAAAAGCTCTTTCATTTGACAAACAGTTCAGAACGTTTTTTTTGTCCTCTTCTGTATCTGACAAATCGTTTTTTTGTATTTTTTGCGGTATGTGTTTGTCATTGAGAATGTTGCTCAAAGTTGCTATGGTAAACGACGCATCCTGGCAGGTTAAATTTGTATACATAGTGTTTGGCTATAATTTTAACATGAGCAAAGGCGTTTTGCAGTTTTGCAGAGAAAATTCTTTGAGGCCAAATGTCAGATACCTTGGGGCAGGGGCGGCTCATAGTGAAGGCTGCAAAGGCTGCAGCCTACCCAGTTTATCACCTACTTGTTTTTTTTTAAGAAGCAAAATTTTTTTACCTATTCTTGTCTTTCATACAACTATCGACAATATTTTTTTTGAAAAAAATAATTTTTGTACAAAAAATGGCAACACGTAAAGACAGCCACAGCCTTTCGTAGCAAGAACTAACCCTGTAGTGTTACGTCATCAATGCTTTATAGAAGTTTGAATTACGTTCAATGAGACGTGTTAAGGCTGTGTCAAAGCAGCCTTTTTGGTGGTTACTGAGGTGTAAAGCTTAGAGATAGGCTCTTTTTAGTTGCAATCACATAGATATACTGGGTTTAATGAAAGATATGGGATGTTACGGGTTGCATACAGCTTAAGCTTGTAATACAGTGGTAAATTGATTGATTGATTTCTTCATCTTTATCCTCCTATCACGAGAGAGCGACTGAGGCGCTATGCGTAGGACGAATCCAGACTCGCTTAGGAGTTGCCTTTGTTTCCAAGTTTTCCGCTTGAATTTTCTTCTGACTTCTTTAATTTGCTGCTTGCCAGATTCCACCAAGCAGAGATAATCATCGTGAAGCATCTTATCCAAGGACGCAACAAACAAAGGTTAAATTCTTTAAGAAATATTTATCCGAAGGGATGAGTGATCCTGGCAAGATCATTCGTCCTGGAAGATGAATGTTTCTTACCTGAGGGCGGCTGATGAAGGCTAATAGCCAGAAACAGCGCTGTCTCGCTCTACGGTACGATTTACTGGAGTGCTTTGCACTGTTGGTGATGGAGTGCTGTTATAGCCTCTGACCCAACAAGAGGAAGTCGTCATGACTTCCCGTCCGGTAGGCCAGGAAGGACATTGCTTTTTAGTTGTTTAACGAGACTAGGTTGGGAGGTGAACCATCAACCTTGCGATCATGGTCGTCGTAAAAATGACGCTCCGAACCACTACGCCACGCTGCCGACAGGCTAGTAGACTTTAGTTATACCTTATTTGAACTAATAGATTGCGTAAAAAGAAAAACTTTTAAGCTGTTGATTCACCGGTACCGCAGCTTAGCTAGGTTTGTAAACTAGTGGTAGCTTTTTTGTAGCCCACTAGATGTAGTCGACTAGGTACAGTAGCAGAGTACCGGTAGTGTACTTAAATAGAAAAATTTGTTTAGGCCAAACTTGTGTTTATTCATGTAGACTACAGGTGCAGGTTACCTAGGCTACAGGTACGCACAGAATCAGCTATTGGTACAGTGGCGTGATAAAAAAAAATTGTAGAGTAATAATAATTCATGGGAAACCTGCCAGTGTTCCTGCAGTTGTGTATAGCCCAAAGTCTACCGCCTTGCTAGTGAAATCAAGAGTTTTTTTTCACTTCAGAGCGAGTATTTATTCTGGCCAGCTTTTCTAATCATGTAGCCTACCTGTTTAAAATAGTCACGAGCCGCCACTGCCTTGGGGGGTCTTTCGAGACATGAAATTATCAAAATTACAACTTCAATTGACACACACAAAAATTACACCATTTATGCTACCAGTAATCTGAAAGCTAAATGCAAAATATGGAAACCACAATAAAATTTACCAATGAAAACTAACAATTTGGTCAGTTGTCAATTTGTTTTTTTTATTTTCTATATTTTGTTGCATACTTATTCTTCTATCACAAGAAAACGATATAACGAGTTCGCTTAGGAGTTGCCATGCAGCCATCTGTCTACCACACTAAGATGGGGGAATCCCGGTAACTGCCTTTCCCACCGCACAACAAGTAAACCTGCCGGCTTGATTTTCACACTGTCTCTTTAATGCTGAGCGTGAAGCAAGAAAGCTGTGAATACCAATTTTAAAGTCATTAATTTCACCCGACTTGGAATCAAACCCAAGTCTACAGCTCTTGAGGTAAACGCTCTTACCATTCGGCCATCTGAGCAGCCTAATTAATACAGTACGTTAGTAGTCTATTGATGAAAACAAAGCCAACACAGACTGCTAAAATTTGCTAAAGAAGTTCATAAAGTCACCCTATTAAATCTAATTGCCTTTCACAAATAATGAACCTGCGAACAGCCAAAAAGTGTAGGCTACCAGGAATAAACACAAAAGAAGGTAAGCTTCCATCAGGCCTTCATAATATTTATGCAAATAATTTAACTTCTGCAAAGACTTTCAATTAACACAATTTTACCTGGCAAACCGTTTACCGGTACATTATCTGATTATTAACCATACGGTAGGCACTGACTAGGCTAATCAATCTATTGAACTTACGGAAAACAACTAGGCTGGTTGAATCAGCTTTAGCAGTCAAAATCAACTTAAAATGTTGCAAAATACCGTGTTGTCTATTTTTAAATATCTAATTCTGATTTTTGTTCTTATTCTCGAGACTGCTGCACCTTTAACTTAACCACATTCTAGCCTCTTCAAAACTCTGAACTGCAGGTTTCAAGCTTTCCCGTTTCTTAGGCTAAGTCAACAGGATAAATACCATTAAATTTGTCTTCGTCTGATTAAAAGCGCCTGGTTCAAGTTCGTAATTCGCTCTTGCACCTGCAACGTACATTCAACTCCATTTTTTGTGATTTTTTAAAGTTTTATGACCAATTTTGTCCAAAAACAATGAATTTGGCGCGAAAAATGCATGCAAAAGGCCTAGGCATCTCGGTTTTTCTTCATATGCATCAGAGCGGAACGGAGTGAACGACCTTTTGTACACAAATGATGCTGTGACGTAATAAATCAAACAAGAGTTTCCAGTCATTAGGTATATAGTCTTTGCTCCGACTAAGCCTGCAGCCAACGCATGCTTGCAATAGGTCTACTAGGACAGTTTTAGCACTACGCTAGGCGCTAGCCAGCAAACAGCAGCTGCTAATCCAGCACCTCACAGCAAGCCTACACCGGTCCATCTGTAGACACTAATACTACATAGCCTACACTCTTGCCTGTAATCAAGTCAAAACCATCCCAACTTGGTAATACTGGCACAGTTTTAGCACTAGACCAGGAGCTAGCCAGTAATCAACAGCTAGCCTACTTGTCTTAGTTTGATGTGTATGTATTTGTATGTTGACTATGCTTTGCATTTTTCTTTTTTGTTTTTTATATTTTTGAAAGTCTGATTTTTTCTGTTGACATGTGTCATTTTTGAGATGGAGTGTAGCGACTTGATGAGCCTTAGGCTCTTTCGCATGCATGAATGAGCTTGAGTCTACCATTTCACAACAAGCCTGGGAGTTACATAAAGCTCTAGTTGCGTCATAAACTAGGTACTCACTATTGTGCATACACTATGACTTAAAAAACCGCGCTCTATCATGGCTAGTTGTGCAAGAAATTGTCGCTCGGTAACTTAAAGAGCTCATTTTTTTCTCGCTGCTTGCCGAGCAAGTTCGTCAGTTCGGAAAATTTTGTAATCCCGAAAAATGAGTTAGCGAGAAAAATTTACTGAGCAGTTTGCGAACTCGCAAACCGCTTAACGAGCATCGTGTAATAACCCTCCAGAAAGCTTGTGTCACAAAAGTAATTTAGGCATTTAAATTACCGCTCACATTCCACTCAATTATTGCAGTATATTGATCAAGCCAACGTCTTAGTAAGCTTCATTCCCTCAGACACCAAATATGTTTTAGCTCAATATTGCTGAACTTGCTTCAGCTACGCTCTGCTTAGCTCAACTCCAACTAAAATGTCGTGTAAACAGCCCTTCACCTCCGCTCCGCTCCACTTGCTTCAACTTTGCACAACTTGCTTCAACTTTGCTCCACTTGCTTCAGCTCCGCTCCACTTGCAATTATTTTTGTGTAAACCCACCTTAACTCCTTAGTAGTGTTTAGTGAGCCATATGTAGTGGCGAGCCCACAAATGAGCAGGTAGTTTGGGCAGGTGGTTTGGGCAGGTGGTGTGGGCAGGTAGTTTGGGCAGGTAGTTGGGCAAGTGGTTTGGGCAGGTAGTTTGGGCAGGTAGTTGGGCAAGTGGTTTGGGCAGGTAGTCACTTCGAGCAGGTGGTAATTGGAACAGCTATTTAACCCTAACCCTAGCTTTGAACAGCTATCTAACCCTAGCTTTGAACAGCTATCTAACCCTAGCTTTGAACAGCTATCTCACCTAGCTTTGAACAGTTATCTAACCCTAGCTTTGATAACCCCAGGGCCGTAACTACCACCGGTGCAGGCGGTGCAGCGCACCGGGGCCCCGGAGCAACGGGGCCCCTTACTGCAACAATAATATTACGTTGAAAAAGTAAAACTTATTTTTTTCATTTATTCTGTTTTATTTAAGTAAAACTTATTTTTCATTTAGTTTGCACGTGTAATTTTTTTGCCCAGCATTTGAGTTTATTGCGTCTTGCGTAATGCCATTAGTCGACTCGTTGCCTTCTTACGGGGCTCCTTGGAACGTTAGATTGTTTGCCATTACTGTAGTACGTACTTAACAATATTGCGATTAATACTTTGTGACGAATTAAACGATCACAAGAATCAGTTGCAACACGCGTAGGCTACGTTTTCATTTTGAGTTAGTACAAGTCGCAGAGTATAGACCAGCAAAGTGACGCTGCATGAATAAAGTTCATGAAGTTTCAAGACTTTACTAATTATTGACTAAATTTCATTAAACTTTTAAGATTTTGAGTAACATAAAATACTGTATTAGAAAACTCTAGTTATGAAAAGAACTTACAAAAGTGGCGCACAAAAACAGCGTGATAAGAAGAAGAAATTAGTTGAGGCTGCCAGAGGTTCTCGGAGCTTGAGCTCGTGGTTAGGACATCAGAGTCGCCGCATTCAATTAGAAACATCCGAAAAAGCTGCGCGAAATAGAGACTGTTCGACAACAGCGGAGGCCGATTGGGTTAGTTCGGCAAAAGCAGAGGCCGATTGGGTTAGTTCGGCAACAGCAGAGGGCGAGCAAATTAGTTCGACAACAGCGGAGGCCGAGCCGGTTAACGAAGATATAAGCACAACAGCAACGCAAAGCACAGAATCAGAAACTGTTCCACAAAAAAGTTGTATTCATGAAGCTTTAGTGAGTCTTAATGATAGTTACTTTCCTACCATTATTACAAACCCGGAAATCAAAAGAGCGATAATTGCGGCGGGTCCGACGCAACCTGAAGGACCTTTCCCAAAAGATCCACCCCAAACCGGTTGTTCATTTTCTAATTCTTACTACAGCTTTATAACGCAATCCGGTGTAACATTACGAAGATTTTGGTTGTGTTATTCACAAAGCATCAACCGTGTGTATTGTCAGCCCTGTTGGTTATTTTCGTGTAAAACTACCCTTCAAAGCCGTCCAGGGACTTCTTTTTCTCTCCAAAACCCATGGGGCACAACGGGTTTGAATGACTGGGGGCATTTATCGCAGCGGATTCGAAGTCACGAAACCTCCGCAAGTCGTGCCGAGGCATGTGTCGTATAAGAGCAATGGCGAAAGAACAAGACAATCGAAGAAACATTGCACGTGTCCTTACTAGAAAAAATAAATTTTTGGCAAAAGGTTTTGGAAAGATTATTAAATGTTACTTTGATGCTTGCAATGTGTAATTTACCCTTTCGTGGGTCCACTGAAGAACTGTCGAACGAAAACAAGGGCAACTTTCTCTCTATCATTCAGCTCATCGCCAAATATGACGGTGTATTAGACGAACTTTTACAACTTCCTAAAGGTTCTCCAAAATATCTAAGTCCGTCGATACAAAACGAACTAATCTCATTACTAGCTGGACAAGTCCTCCAAGATATTAAAGTCGAACTCCAAAGCGCTCCGTTTTTTGCCATCATTTTTGATACCGCTCAGGATGTCACCAAAAAAGACCAAATAAGTAAAGTATTTCGTTACGTCAAGATCGCTTACCATGATGATGGAACGCCACGCGAATTGCAAGTTATTGAAGCGTTTACCTCATTTGCCGAAGTCGAAGATTCATCTGCGATCGGATTACACAAACTAATAACTAACTCCATTCAGAAAAAAGGACTTGATATAACAAACTGCCGCGGACAAAGATATGACGGCGCTGCAGTGATGAGCGGGAAGTACTCCGGCTTGCAAAAGAAGATCCAAGATGTTGCTCCACATGCTTACTACGTGCATTGTGCTTCGCACAATTTAAATTTGGTGTTAAAAGATTCCATGGAAGGGGTGACTGAGACCCGTCATTTTTACGACACGATTGAGTCAGTATATACTTTTTTCGGACATAGCATTGTGCGGTGGCAAAAGCTTCAGAATATCCATGATCGTTCTTCCTCAAATCCTACATTGAAAGTCTTAAATCCAACTCGGTGGTCCGGTCGATATGATGCTGTCTATGCGTTGAAGGAAAGATTTTCTGACATTATGAAATGCTTGACTCACATACTACTTACCAGCACGAAACCTAAAGAAAGAGATGAAGCTATGGCAATAAAGAAGCAGATAGAAAACTTTGACTTTGTGTTTATGCTGGTTCTCCAGTGTAAGATTTTGGAGATCGTCAATATTCCTTCGAAAGCTATGCAATGTAAAACAATTGACTTAATTTCTGCGCATAAGCTTTCGCAAAATGCTGCTCAGAACATTGCTGAACTCAGAACGAGTTTTGACGCGGTAATGAACGAAGCTTCCAGTATTTCGTCACAATGGGGTTTGCCAATACAGTTTTCAAACAAGAGAACAAAGAAAACAAAAACATTTTTTGATGAACTATCCGAAGGGATAGCATTAAGTGATCCTGTGAAGCGATTTCGCGTAACTGTCTTTCTTCGATTGATGGACATAGTTTCCCGTCAACTTATTAAACGCTTTGAAGGAATGAATGCATTGGTGATGGCATATCAAGTTTTAGAGCCAAGTTTTCTATCAAGTGCTTCTCATTTTAATATTATGGAGGAAGCAAAAAGGTTTTCTGAGAAATTTGCTGATAACGCCTCTCCCTTGTTTCCTAGCCAAATGCTTTCCATTAAAACGTCGTTTAAAGAAAAGATTGCGCATTTAAAATCTTCCAAGGAAATGGCTTCTTTTTTGATAATAGAGAATACATCACTTGCAACATCTTACCCTGATGTCTGTACAGCTTATATGATGTATCTGACAGTACCTGTAACAGTTGCTACAGCGGAGAGATCTTTTTCAAAACTGAAACTCATCGAGAACTTTCTTCGAAGTTCCATGTCACAAGAGCGACTTAGTGGATTGTCTCTGTTATCGATAGAACACGAACGAGCTAAAACTTTGGATTTTAGAAAAGCCATCAAGCAGTTTGCTAGTGCAAAAGCGAGACGGAAGAATTTTTAGTCTGTATTACCACCGCGACTACTGCTGCCAGTAAATTGCTCAATTTTCATGAAAATGCTGTAGTTTTTATTATTTTATGTCTTACTCTTGCAGGCAATTGTCAGGGCACTTTTTATTGAGCTCAACTTGACTGAAATATTGTTTGTGCCTAGCAGCTTGCCCCAATAGGTTGCACAACATGCTTATTTGACTCGTCATTCATCGATCGTTACACATTTACGGTAGCCTATCAGATTTTCACTGCTGAGTTTCATTTTGTATAGGCATTAAGATTGCATGCGACTTTGATTTCTATGCCACAGATTTACTTGGTAATTACTGTAACTTCTTGCTATGTTGCAAAATAGCAAATGACTCGATTAAAATGTTTCTATAGCACGGAGTCGTCGAAAAACCCCAAATAAACGCAATGATTCCTGCACTGCAAAAAGTAGCCCAGTCGAACGTTTTGTAGTAAAAAATGGGGGGCCCCATAATGGATGTTTGCACCGGGGCCCCAAATGACGAAGTTACGGCACTGGATAACCTTAATCTAGCTTTGATAACCTAACCCTAGCTTTGAACAGCTATCTAACCCTAACCCTAACCTAACTCTAACCCTAGCTTTGAACAGTCATCTAACCCTAGCTTTTGAGCAGCTATCTAACCCTAGCTTTGAGCAGGTACTTAACCTTAAATTTTTTTTTGGAATAAAATTCAATTCGTAACTTTTATTGTATAGTTAAAATTTAGTTTTTAACTTTTATTTTGTAATTAAAATTTATTTCTTAACTTTTATTTTATAATTAAAATTTGGTTCATAATGTTTACACGTTTTAAAATTTATCATTCTTGTTACCTGTACTGTTTGTCATATGCGACGACAATGAGAAGAATCTGCTGACACACAATCTCAAATGATATTAACAACAACCCAACCTGTTTCACTTAATTAAATATTAATTCTTATACGTATTAGAATTTATCATGCTTATTACCTGAACTTTTTGTCATACGCGCAACGCGACGGTGAGAAGAA
The DNA here is from genome assembly GCA_964006365.1 of Trididemnum miniatum. Lineage (NCBI taxonomy): Eukaryota > Metazoa > Chordata > Ascidiacea > Aplousobranchia > Didemnidae > Trididemnum > Trididemnum miniatum. The sequence continues at coordinate 377,513 of OZ023249.1, forward strand.
TCGCCTACAGCAATCTCAAATGAACACTACAACCTATTTCACCGGATCCCCAGCTGGTTCAAAAATTAATTCCAAAACAACAGCAAGAAGATGCTTAAGACAGGTGCAAACATAGACCAATTTGTATACACTCCATAATTAAAATTTATAAAGTCTGGATGATACGTTTTGAATTAGGACAGTACTCCAAGGCATATAAAATCGCATTTATCACAGTCCTTGGAAAACATAATAAAACAGGTTCATTAAAAGAATTGCCAAACTATCAAATTAACGCAAATGAAGTAGCTTGTTTCTGCAAATGTATCGTTGAAAGTGGCGCGGTACAATTTCACTGCTCATTTACAGAAATTAAAACAAGTTGAGAGAGCTGCATTCTTACTACAGCGTGGACTATGACGTTATGCAATACGCAGTGCTTGATAAAGAATACTTCTAAAACCCGTCATACAGAGGACAGCCAAGACATGTCGCAGCGCAACTGAGAGTAAACGTTAGAATTGCAACATGCAATGTTTTGGTTATTTCTACGGCAATTTTCTTGTGACCTAAAAAACTTTGAATTGCGACTTTATAAGAACAATAGAAAACGAAGGAAAACCTTTAATTATGCTGTTGATTTTGTTAGAAATCAAGGTTTCGCATTTTTACTCTTGATTTTCTGCAAACTTCTATTTGTTCTGATTGCTCCATGAAAAACTAATCCTAAGAATATTTGAGCAAGCATTTCAAAATTTGAAGACATCTAAAAGATGCTTATGCATTACTGGAAGATGTATGAGGCTTTGTATTTAGACCAACACCTTGATGCATTATGCAAATTGTAAATTAAGCAAAAAATAACACAAAAACTTTTTCACCTAAAACGTAACTTAAAATCAGGAAATGCAACTCTTTGTAACCTTATACCTGCAAACTAGTGACTTTTGCGATCTGAAATAACCTTGGTTATTACAATAATTTTTCAATATTTTACTTACAGACTTTGATTATTTTACGTAAACAGTACGCTAACAGAACATTGCTAGAAGTTTTCGCTTATAAAAAATTTTTGATATTGCAAGATCACACCAGGTATTCTAATGCTTTTATATTTGCAAAATGGAGTTTTTTCTTGCCATAGATCGGGATAACACTGATTCGGGTTATTAACCTTCATCACCCTCACTCAGGTAAGCTGACTTTACCATGAAGGACTTTACAGTAATTGAATTTTCACAGAAAATGAGATCAGGAAAAACTTTGAATTCTTCGCAACTGCGGTGATGATAAATCACAATGACTCACTTGTTTGGTGTGATATACTAATTCGTGTTGTACGTACCGTAATTACAAGAATCTGCATGGAAAAGTTTTATAATATTTGTATGTCCCAGACCGTCAAATCTTGCTTCACACTACTGTGAATATTATGAAGTTGATACTTGTGGTAGGTACGTATAATCTCGGAAAAACTCACAGGTTATTGAGGAAAAAACTCTTTCTAAAAACCTTTCCAAGCTTACAAAAAGTGTAAACGTCAGAATTATTACCGTCAACGTAGTTAAGAACACCAAGCATGAAAACAGAGAAACAATGAAGTTGTTTCGCTTTCAATTTTTTACTCGTTTTCTTGTTACAGTAAAACTATAATTCTACCATAATTCCAAATTAGTCGCAATTTTTACGTTTTTGTTCTTGGAATTTTATTGTAAAGTAGTTGTTTGTACGCTTCATTTTAAATTAATTTCCATGACTTATAATTTTTATTGTTTTATTTTTAAAATCTTAACTTATCTAAAATTTTAACCCTTACCATAACGTTTTGTGGCTCGGTCTCCAAATGAAAATACCAAGTTGTTTCTTGTACCTCGTTAAACTCATTACCAGCATTTTTTTTGTCCTAAGAAAAACCGTTTTTGCTCTATCAACTGTTTAGTAGCTGAAAACCTCTTTGTGCTATACCGAGACAAATCAGTCAGGTTACCGATCCTCAGTTTTCAAGGAGTTTCGCAAAACAAACTATCGAGAACTAAAACTCTTGAGGTATCCCAGCAAGCTTTAATTCCAACGATCATAGGTCTCTAATAGTAATAATTCCGAATCATCAGTTATTGTAACAATTAATTTTTGATTTGTTGTAATTTTGCAGTGTAATTTCATACTGGTTTGAATCTTTGCGTATTCTAAACTTGTGTGTAATATTCCAATCTGTTTTAACAGTAATGTTTAAATGCTGAAATAATACTTTATTTTCGACTAACTCAATCTGTTCTCGTACGCTTTGTGAAAACTGGTCCTCGAGCGACCCCTTGCCACAACACTTGCGCGAAATTATTCAGCACAAACCGAATTGATATTACCACCAAGTCAAGGAAAAACAAAAAGAACGAAACTGTAAATTCATTCGCAAACATGCAAAGCGTCTAATGCGTCACACAGATCTGATTTGAAACTTGCAAAACCCCAAGGGAGAATTTAAGATGGTAAGGAGATGCTAATAACCTTTAGGATAACCATGCAAAAATCTTAAGAAATACAGTAAGTGTAAATAAAATGAAAACTTTTTCTGATCAGTAAGACGAATTGACTATTTTAAACAAACCATATTACAAGCATACTCGTACCATTCCTGTTTTGTAAGATAGGATTACATTTGTAGTTACAACAAGTGGTATCTAAAAACACCAAAACAAAACGATCAAACAGTAAAGTAGTCTGTAAGCTGAAAGCTGTAACTTGTCACTTCGTTCCGGCTAGCGAGGGGCTAATTATTTTTTCAACAACTATGTACAAAAATGTGTGAATAACATAAATTTAAAAGTTCTCGACTTAAATTCCTGCAGTATTTTTACAATCTTACTTTAAACTATGCGGATGAATACAAACATTTTTGTTTGTACCAATGACGTTTTAACGACGTAACAAAGCGCTTGTCCAATGAAATAATGTGCAGTTAGGGCGTTTCCCCTTGGTTTCTATGGAACTAGTAATCAACTCGGCTTGCAAAAAGGCAAGAATGTGAAGTCAATTACACTAAGCTTAGGTTGAAAGAAAGCAGAAACGAACTTAAATCGATCAAGGCCACTTTTATGCTGTTTAAAATTAAGAACAAAATGAATAAGCAGGAAGACAAGGGAATCCAGGTAGCTAGTGTACCTTGCCTACGAATGATACACTGTGCAACTGCTCTAGACTACGAGCAAGCCAATCATACCGGTACTGGTATAGACTAGTCATTGTTCAGATGTATTCAGTTAAATCATGCTATTTCTATTAGTAGGTTTATCAAAAAATCACTTTAGTCTTATTCACCATTACCACATCCAACTTTAAACCAGTAGATTTGCCTACTAAATGTTGTGGTGAAAGGCACCTTAAAATGTTAAAGCTGTTAGATAAACTGCCAGCAGTTTTTTTTAAGGAAGTGTCTAGAGCATTGGAAAACCCTTTATATTTTATATACATATATACCGGCATTTAAGTCACTGGCAAAATAAAAGTTTTGTACGGTACTAGGCTTAGGTACCAGTACCGATTACCAGTTCTTTTGCGGGGTTCATTTTTAATTGTTTAAGGGCATGTTAAATGAAACTGAAAAGTATAAACTTTTAAGCTAGTTTACCATATAATGCAAGTGTAAAGCACATTTCAATTGCCGGTACTCCTTACTAGTTGGCCATAAGTGTAGTTAGGTTGGGTCTCATCTAGAGTAAGCCGTCCACACTTTTCATCGCCTTACGCAGACGGCTTACTCTAGACAAGACCCGTTATGGCTGTTTAACTCAGATTATTCTATGCTTGCGTGTGGTGGTAATGTGATTTTTAAACAGTATCTTGTGTTTAATTACTATTGCAGAATTTTGCTTTGTAACAATGCAACACAGCAATTGTAATCTTCAGTTTAGCCTTATTGGTCAAACGTGCATAGTTCACTATGAGAGTTTAGATACCAGTACAAACAGTGTTGTCAAGGAGCTGACGGCCATTCGGCTGAAAACTTTGAAAACCAAATGTGATGAGTGGAAAGAGTTTAACCTAACGGAAACAGAAGAGGAGTGAGTTTTTCAAAATGCTGATGCTTATTTTTCGAACTAAAAGTTTTGCACAATGATATAGTCTAAGAATGAACATCTACTTATAGTTAGTTAGTTAGTTGCATATTTATCCTCCTATCACGAGAAAGCGATCAATGCGCTATACGAGCTCGCTTAGGAGTTGCCAGCCGTCTGTCTACCACACCCAGACGGGGGAATCCCGCTTAGTGCCTTTCCCAACGGCACAACAAGTACATTTGCCGGCTTGTTCTCCACACTGTCCCTTTAATGCTGAGCGTCAAGCAGGGAAGCTGTGAATACCAGTTTTAAAGTCATTGGTTTGACCCGACTCGGAATCAAATCCGAGTCTACAGCTCAAGAGACAGACGCTCTATACCACTCGGCCATCTGAAGTTATCAGAACGTCTCTTACAAACGGTTTATTGACAACAAAAGATTACAACAACACAGAAAACGAATTGGAAATGCTGATCCCACTATTTCCCAAATGATATCGTCTTCAAGAGAATTAAGATCTAGTAGTCAAATGAAACCTTTTGAACTATTGATGGAGGTTTGTGTGATTAGATTTATTGTTCATTAATTGGAAGTAAACTTAACTTCTGAATTTATTGTGTAGTTTAGCCCATATGCATTTTTTGATTCTTGCAGTATTTTATAACGACTGATAATTTTTCAGTGCCAGTATTTTATTTTGCAAATGTGTCAGCATCTGCACATGAACCAACATTCTACGTGTCACTTTGGATTCAACTAAATTGCTTTTCTTTCTATGTGTGACAACCAATTTGGCTTTAAAGCAAAGCATGGCACTGACTTGTGTGTTTTTGCTTTAAAACAGGTTGTTGGCCATTATAATGAACGAGTTAGTCCAGTGTTTTCTGTCTTTGTTGATTCGTCGAAAGCTTGGATCAAGTTAGTCACAATATTTAATTTCATAATTCGATTGAACGTAATGCCCCTCTCTGTTTTGTTTGCTTAGTTTTTAGTTGTCACATTACAAATGGTTGTAACATGGGGAACTTGTTTTTTATCTTTTTTACGCTCAGTAACGTTGCATAAGACGTGGTGGTACTTTGATTCCTCATTTGTATGCTCTACATACTAATAGCCTGTCTTCTGCATTAAATCAGATCAGAGCTGGTTGTTACATTGGTAACCGTATAAATAAATTACCTAATGTTTGCTGATGACCTTAGTAACTTCTCTTGGGAGTGTTAAGGGACTACGCAAAATGCTGCAGGTGTGCGAGAAATATGCTCCGACTCATGAAATTAAATTTAATCCTGATAAGACTGTGGGTATGCTTTCTTCTTCTCCTTTGCTTACTAGACTTCCAACCTAACATCAAGTTGGAAAACTGTGCTATTAAATTGGTTACTGATGTAATTAAAGTATAAAAATGATGCTGACATTACCAGGCAAGCTCCTTATTTATATAGTGCTGCTAACACCATTAGATCTCAATTCCATATATGATCTTAACTAGTAAAAAATGTCACATTTTGCGCGGATATGTACTTAGCTCATTTGTAGTGTAATTAATTAAGGTCAAGCAATAACAAGATTCGAGTCGCGTGTAACAATGCTTTTCATTCATTACACGGTATACCAAGGTATATCAGCACAAGATCGTGTTAAGTTAATGCCAATATTACCTTATTGTGTTAAGTTGTGTTAAGTTAATGCCATATAACCTTTGATATTGTGTTAAGTTAATGCCATATAACCTTTGATGCTCATATGCGTAAGAGTGTTTATGGTTTCTATCGACGAATTATTGCTAATTCGGATGTGTTAGTTCGCTTTAAAATTTTCAGTCACGTTAAAACAATGTTGTGGTTCAGTCACGTTAAATTTGTTTTTGTTATTATTATTACCAGTACCGTATTATTATTTTTTGGGTATGTTTGTGTTCTGTGAATGCATACCGCATCGTTGTGCCTGATTTAAACAAATAAAATACCGTAAATAAATAAAATTTTCAATGTCAAGTAATAGATGTATTTGAACCGAACTGATTTACGTTGATTAAACCTCTTGCGAAAACGCAAGATCCAATCGAGTAAATGCACAGCCATACCTTGGCATCTAGATTTTTGGATTAATGCTTATTGAAGTGCACTTTAAATTTACTACTTAGAACTGAGGTGGTGAAAGGATAGATGTTTGGCCTCAGAGTTGCTGGGACTTGATATGGAATGAATGCTTGGTCAAATAGTAACGACGAACTTCGAAAGATTTGTTTTATCTAACCCCATCAGTATCTTCTCTGTCGCCTACTATGCCCCATATCACTTTTTGAGCTTGATATAAGTCTTGAAATGTAAGTTATAAAACGGCTTCGAATCAAAATTGATTCAAATCAAATTTGCTTTGATTAACTTGGACCTATACTTACGGATTACTATTATCGCCAATCGCTTTGGCGTTTAGTTTCCTTGGAAATATGGGGAATGCCCTAAAGTGTTCTTTTTTTTCATTGGATAAGCGTTTTGCACGTCACTCGACTCAACTCTAACGTTTGTATTCATGCGCAATTTCTTGAAGGTTAAAGCACTAAAATACTGCAGGATATTTTTTGGAGAACTTTTTACAAAAAGTTTGTGTGACCATACTCTTTAATAATTTTCTTTCTAAAAGTAGCCCCTAGAAATTCGGAACGAACTCCTGTTTTAAAGCTCGTAGAATTTTCAGCTTACAGACTAAAGGGGACGTTAAAAAACTGTAAAACCGAGATCTAAACGTGCCAAAACAAAACGACCAAAGAGTAAAGGGCATTACGTGAAACGAAAAAGTATGACTCGTACAATAATTTTCTTAAAAAAGATACAAAAATATTTTACGTAATTGAACACATTTACTACAAGTTCTACGCAAAAATTTTGCCTGCATTAGAAGCGTGTTGAATTTACTACCGCATTGGTATGTTTAGATAACATTATTTGTAATAGTTATGAAGCTTATGCGAGTTTTGAGAAAATGTTTACGTGATTACAACAGGTGATAGCAACAAAACGAATATTTTTGCAAATGTTAGATAATTCATAATTACGCATTCAAAATAACGTTTTTACTTGATTTTTAGTAATATTAATGAACTGTAGAGGTAAATTTTCTGCAAATTTTTAAAAACACGTTTGAATATACGCAAAACAGGTGATTATTACATTATTACAACAGGTGATAGTGACAAAACCCAATTTTCGCGAAATACGCTTGTTCGAAAATGTTGGAAAATATTCCACAAAAGTGTTTTTGTGCATTCAAAATGAAGTTTATCGTATTATTTTTAGTCTTTTTAGTTTTTGGAGGTTATTCACGTTTGAATAGTAAAACAGGTGACAATATTTTAAACCAGGCTAAAAAAATGTAATGAGTTAATACGCTTGTTTTTAATCGGAAACATTCCTACGTGTACCACAAGTTCTAAAAATTCTTTTAATATCCATATTATTTGCAAATACTATCACCTTTATAACGGATTTGTTCTAGAAATTGCTGACTGTTGTTACTTGCTAGATCTAGAAACCAAAAGAATTCATTTAATAAAATGAAGATAAACCCTTTAAAATTAGCCTACTACGAGTTAATGGTTAGTTTTTGAATAAAACTGTCAATGACATGCAATATAGTCATATTATTCCTAAAATTCGAAAAATGTGAATGGTTGACACATCGCTCTAAAAATATAATAACACAAAGTCTTTGTAATTCTTACGTACCACAAGTATGTCACATTTACGTAATATAACACGTGCTAAAAGTAAATAAGAAAGCATGATTTTTGCAGATTTGTACAATACTGTTTACTTGAATTTGCAACGATAATGTCCTCACCTACCAAAAACGTGTAGAAGAGTCTTACGTAATTTTGTATATCTTCTTAACCCACGCGATAATAAGATTGAAAACGCTCCAATTTCAACATTCCAGCTAGATGTATGCAACTATAATTTGTGAAGTATACGGTTATGTTTCATCTGGTTGCATTTTTACGATGTTTACGGGGATGTCAATCTTACAAAAACAACAAAAGTAAATATAAAAGTTATGATATTGACAAATTGACTGCAAAACGGCTGGCTTCAAGTTCTCTTCAATGGTTTGATACTAGGTCAGCATCAAAGAATGGTAACAATGTCCATACTGATTACAAGTATTTTTTTTTCGCAACATTTTTGACGTACCATATGATGCAATCTTTTTAATTTGGGTCAAAAGCGATAACCTAACGATTGTACTGTTCACCTTTTCAACAAAATACGTTTTCGTGTTTGCATTATCACACTATTTTCTGATACTGCTTATTTCAAACTGTTTACCAATTTTGTAGTTATTCTAAATATCATCAAACATCAAACCACTAGAGTTGCCGAAGCCGTATTTTAAACTTCGCTAAAGGTAAACTTTGTTAGACATTACCAAAATGTTCACTTGGCAGCAGACGTTATTTTTACGAAAAAGATAATTTTGCCAATTGAAAATGCAGGTATGAAAAAACTAACACATGTAAGAAATTTACTGTAAAAGAATAAAAAATGGCAAGAAAATAAACTGAGCTCGAACAGAAACATAAGTTTTATCAAAAAACGAGAATAAACCCACAATTGAACATTTGCTGTATAACGTTCAGTAAGCTACAACTGCAAATACGGTAGCGTTATGCGAAAGAGGGGAAAGTACGGATTAAAATCGTTTTGGATATCATGCCTATACTATGCAGTAATATTTGGTCTATCCAGTCAAATAAAACAGTAGACCTGCTTATGAAGAAAAAAAAAAAAATACTTTTATGCATTCGCACTTGTGTTACTCTAAAGAGCGAAGAAGATGCATTCATGAAAATTAAGTGTTAGAAATTTACTCAACCGGTAGTAGCTGTAACCGTATAATGCGCACTTATTTGTAAGAAGAAAAAAATTTGAGCAATCATTTTTGCTTAAATGAAAAACTATCGCACTTATTCGCGACTGTATGAAGAAAAAAAAATGCTTTGAGCACTAGTTGTTGTTAAAATAATCCTAGAAAAGTGTAAATGAGGGTATCAAGAAAAAAGAAACGAATTTAATTAAACTGTCGATTGCCATAAAAACTTTGGATCTTACAACACTATTTTCAAGAGACTAAATACTTGCCTAATGCAGACCGCAACTAACCATTTTTTGAACGTAATCTGCTAAGGTTAAAGATATTAAGCATACAGAAGATAGAAATTTACGTGAAAACATAAAGCGTAGCACTCGTCAACGTTCATGCTGCTGTGAGTTGAAAGAACGCAAGATGTCGGCAGTGATTAGCTGACCAAACTAAAGAATTTCAATCGGACACAAAAAATAAACGACTTGAATTGCAAAGGGAATGAAGATAAGTAAAGACACGCAAACGTGAATGTCATACACATATTTCAGCAGATTATTTAAATGTTTTGTTCTAAAATAATGAACTTTGCAAAAGCGATGCCTTCAAGGTTATAAATAATAGTACGGTAAGAGAACTTTTATGCAAAACGTATTTTTCGCAATATTCTGAAGCTGAGTTATTATGCAGAAAATAATAGAATTCAGGTTAACCCAAAAGCTTGACCAGCAAATATTGTAACACATTTCCAAACTAGGGCAAGGACCATGCGATTTCTACATGTGCTCTCGACTCTAATTACATCCTGTTGCTATGCACTGACGTTAGTACAATACCATATGCAGCAGTCAATACTGTATGTGATTGCGTAGAAACTGCCTCGGATAAATTTGATCATTCAGAGATTTATCCACGAATAATTTTTTAGTAGTTTTCTAAATGATAAGCGTTTAACATAACAAACATCTACTGGCAATAGGGAGAAAGCGAAGTGACCAAAATTAGTCCACCCCTAGACTTCCGAGTAAATAGTACCAAACTTGCTTAGAATTTTTTATATCGATTGACCACACAAAATACTTGTTAAACTTGAAATAAAACGAAATGCAGTAAGAACGTTCGATAGGAAGGGAGAAAAATAACACGAGATGTACAACAGAAAGCGATACAAAATTACGCACTTCAAATGTTAAAAAAGCAAGCTCGAATAATCATTCCAGCATTAATCTCGATAAATTTTTAGTAATGTTTCTATTTTTGAATAATTTTAGATTTTTTGATATGGTTCCTGAACTTTTTAGTGGTTGGAAACGTACTGAAGAAGACTGTAACAAGAACAACTTTGCAACAGACATAATTTTCCATTCGAAATGTAATTGGAGCTGTGGTCTTTTCAGTGTCTTTTTTTATCTTGCCGTCGTATGTTTTTCTTCTCTTACCTTATTTTATTTTAATCGGGTGTAGCAACCGTACCTACGAATTTCCTCATCTCCAGCTTTCATTCTCACTAGTATGTTACAGCATTAATCGTTTTGTTACTTCTTCCCTTTTCCGTGTCCGTTTGTACCTGAATATTGCTGTGTTCTATTGATTTTGACGGTGCAGAAAACACCACTACTCACTATTCGCAAAGTTCATGCTATTTTTCAAAATTTTGAGTCGGTTTTATATGTGTTAATTCCAAGGGTCTTACCAAAACTGCGAATGGAAACGATAATATCGAGT
>OZ023249.1:388334-449323 GCA_964006365.1 Trididemnum miniatum
AAGCTCGAATAATCATTCCAGCATTAATCTCGATAAATTTTTAGTAATGTTTCTATTTTTGAATAATTTTAGATTTTTTGATATGGTTCCTGAACTTTTTAGTGGTTGGAAACGTACTGAAGAGACTGTAACAAGAACAACTTTGCAACAGACATAATTTTCCATTCGAAATGTAATTGGAGCTGTGGTCTTTTCAGTGTCTTTTTTTATCTTGCCGTCGTATGTTTTTCTTCTCTTACCTTATTTTATTTTAATCGGGTGTAGCAACCGTACCTACGAATTTCCTCATCTCCAGCTTTCATTCTCACTAGTATGTTACAGCATTAATCGTTTTGTTACTTCTTCCCTTTTCCGTGTCCGTTTGTACCTGAATATTGCTGTGTTCTATTGATTTTGACGGTGCAGAAAACACCACTACTCACTATTCGCAAAGTTCATGCTATTTTTCAAAATTTTGAGTCGGTTTTATATGTGTTAATTCCAAGGGTCTTACCAAAACTGCGAATGGAAACGATAATATCGAGTTATTTTTCTCCCTTCCTATCGATCGTTCTTACTGCATTTCGTTTTATTTCAAGTTTAACAAGTATTTTGTGTGGTCAATCGATATAAAAAATTCTAAGCAAGTTTGGTACTATTTACTCGGAAGTCTAGGGGTGGACTAATTTTGGTCACTTCGCTTTCTCCCTATTGCCAGTAGATGTTTGTTATGTTAAACGCTTATCATTTAGAAAACTACTAAAAAATTATTCGTGGATAAATCTCTGAATGATCAAATTTATCCGAGGCAGTTTCTACGCAATCACATACAGTATTGACTGCTGCATATGGTATTGTACTAACGTCAGTGCATAGCAACAGGATGTAATTAGAGTCGAGAGCACATGTAGAAATCGCATGGTCCTTGCCCTAGTTTGGAAATGTGTTACAATATTTGCTGGTCAAGCTTTTGGGTTAACCTGAATTCTATTATTTTCTGCATAATAACTCAGCTTCAGAATATTGCGAAAAATACGTTTTGCATAAAAGTTCTCTTACCGTACTATTATTTATAACCTTGAAGGCATCGCTTTTGCAAAGTTCATTATTTTAGAACAAAACATTTAAATAATCTGCTGAAATATGTGTATGACATTCACGTTTGCGTGTCTTTACTTATCTTCATTCCCTTTGCAATTCAAGTCGTTTATTTTTTGTGTCCGATTGAAATTCTTTAGTTTGGTCAGCTAATCACTGCCGACATCTTGCGTTCTTTCAACTCACAGCAGCATGAACGTTGACGAGTGCTACGCTTTATGTTTTCACGTAAATTTCTATCTTCTGTATGCTTAATATCTTTAACCTTAGCAGATTACGTTCAAAAAATGGTTAGTTGCGGTCTGCATTAGGCAAGTATTTAGTCTCTTGAAAATAGTGTTGTAAGATCCAAAGTTTTTATGGCAATCGACAGTTTAATTAAATTCGTTTCTTTTTTCTTGATACCCTCATTTACACTTTTCTAGGATTATTTTAACAACAATTAGTGCTCAAAGCATTTTTTTTTCTTCATACAGTCGCGAATAAGTGCGATAGTTTTTCATTTAAGCAAAAATGATTGCTCAAATTTTTTTCTTCTTACGAATAAGTGCGCATTATACGGTTACAGCTACTACCGGTTGAGTAAATTTCTAACACTTAATTTTCATGAATGCATCTTCTTCGCTCTTTAGAGTAAAACAAGTGTGAATGCATAAAAGTATTTTTTTTTTTTTTCTTCATAAGCAGGTCTACTGTTTTATTTGACTGGATAGACCAAATATTACTGCATAGTATAGGCATGATTGTGACGATTTTTTTTGGGAGTACCGTAGTATTCGAAACATAGCTTAACAGTTTGAGCCTGCTATCAGCTGATTGATGACGTAATGCAAATGAGTTTTTCCTATAACTTGCTGTGAACCGAAATAAGCGTTTAGTTACACACTTTGTTACTACTCGTGCCGAGATAGTCAACTGACTGTAAAGTAAGATTTTTTTGTTAGCGAACAATATGTTATTTTATGGTTTATGTTCTAATGCGAATTCTTTTCAGAGAGCTTGTGTTTTGTAATCAATTAAAGCCTGGTTATTAACAGTTTTACAGTTTTTTAAACGTCCTCTTTACTGTTTGATCGTTTTGTTTTGGTATTTTTAGATACCAATTGTCGTAAACCACTTGTCCTGTCGTTAACCACTTGTCGTAACTACAAATGTAATCCTTCGGAATACAATAAATATGGGACGAAAATAGCTTAAGGAGGAAAAATAAAGCCGCTGTAAATCTCAAAACTGGACGTTTCGACAACATAAATTCAGCTGTCATCATCAGCAGTGTATGCAAGGCAGTACAAAACTGCAAGAACTAGAATTTACAATTCTAACCACAAGTAATAGCATAACCCAGGCAACGGGTCAAAATAAGTAGTATAATTATATCGTCATAAACCAAAAGCTAATAAAAAGACTGACGGAGTTAAATTAACAATTAAATAAGTAAAGAGACAATACTTTGGTTGGTTTCCTGAATCACCCTCAACTTAGAACTCCAAAGTAAGAAAGTGATGATAAAATAGAAGCGGTTTCTCAGCATTCGTATCATGAATAAATCTATATCAAGTAAAACTAAGAAACCAGCCTCAGATAAAATTTGGTAAAAAGTATATTAAAAACTAGTAAAAGATAAAATCGATTTCGACCTCAAAGGTCATCGTCAGTCATCTAAAAAAAAATGTATATATGTATCTCAATAACTAAGTACACTAGAACAATATGTTATACTCAAAACTGAATACACTGACTGGTCAAAACGTTACACTCAGTTTGATAAAAAATATCTAACCACAGTAAAGCCTGTAATCTCGATGTGTCACAGTTCAAACAGCAGGTGTCAAATTAAGAGCGGAAACACGAAAACAGTGCGAAAAACAAGCGGAAACTATTTGATTTTGGGCAATGAGGTCTTAGCAATGTTGATTTTAGCATCCAAGTTCGAAACCCATATACTTTCAAAATAGTCTAATTTATCGACTGGAGGTTCTTGTAAAAAAATGACTTCGTAGCATTCGTAAATTTTGGTATTGAAATCAATGAAATTACTATGTTTGGATGTGAAATGTATGAGTAGCGCTGCTTTGTCCCGATTCTCCAAACAATGAGATCTCCAAGAAGTACGGTGGCCAGACCAACGTACGCTAAAACGATTTTTGGTCTGACCAACATAAAACTCGGCACAAATACGACACCTTGCGGCATATATCCCAAAATTTGTACAATCAAGACGCTGCTTAAGATGAAACAAACGACCTGCCTTGTTAGAAAGCGAAGATGTGGTAACCACCATGTTTTTGTGATTTGCAAAATTACGGCATAAAGCACATTTCGAACATGGTCCAGACTGTCCAATATTGTCCGACAAGTTGAGGGAGATTTGTTTATAGTTCGTAAGTATGGTTTGTACGGTAGAGGGCTTTTTGTAAGTAATCATAGCATTGGGGTTTACTTCCTTTTCTTTGGGTGTGAGGGAAAGAATTAGTCAGGGCGTGGAAGCTCAAAAAAAGGCCAAACCTCAAAAGAAATACAGAAAAGCCAGTTTTTTGATATTTGTTAGGTATTAGTCTGTACATTTACCAAAAAAAAGTCTCACGCATTATCTCCCTGGGTTACGTCATAGTGACGTCATCTTTACGTAAACACTACATTTATTTTTACCTTGATAGGTTCCATTTGCTTGCCTATAATTTTTGTTTCAAAAGTAGGAGGTGCCTAAAACCACCTCCACTGGAACAAGTGATGGTGGAGGTGTCTTCAAATAATTTTATGACGTCATTAGTTGATGACGTCATAATCCTCAGTCAAAAACGCTCAAAAATGATCTTTTTAAAATTTCGAGTGGGTATCAACTAATTTAATTTTTGTTTTAGTTTACATAGAAGCAAAAAGTTACGCTTTTCCTCAATGGTATACTAAAATACGTTTTTGGTGAAAAATTCAAATCATTTGATCAAAGTTTTGTGACAAAAATTTGTGTTTTTATTTACATGGGTGAAAATTTGAAAATGTCTGTTGTAGTCACAAATTCGATTCTTAGCATTTTTAGCTGATCAAAGATCGGTGAATTTCGGAGTGCGAGGAGTTTTAGATAAAATGCGAAAAATCACAAATGACTTTGCTGCTAATTACGTCGTCATTTGCTGCAAATGACGTCATCCGTTAATGACGTCATAACACAAAAAATCCCTAAACCTATACTTTGAAGTATCAAAAACGTTTTTACTCACAGAGTAAGCTTACAAAACAGTATGTCTGTTCCAATTTTTGTCACAGATTATAAATTTTACGCAAAGCTTCTAGATTTGACGTACAAGATTGCTGTTTGAAGAAGCATCAAAGGAACTTATTTTTCGGAAGCGAGAACTCTATTTCTGTCACGCAAACGCAACATGGTGTCGTAAAAACATAACTCCCAACGACTCATCGCAGCATGCTAACTGAGTTGGTTTAATTCCGCTCGATCAATTCATTTTCAAAGCGACAAACACCAAAAGTATTACTAAAACAGTAGTTGGCTAAAGGAAAGAACTGTATTACAGTTGATGAGAAGTGAAGCACTATGTCCTGTAGAATGCTTTGCTTTTTAATAAGAATTTTCATGCATGTTGACTGTTTTGAAAGTTCAATTACACGTACCGGAGTTCTTAGGCCTACTGCGCTTTTACCATTTGCTCTCTTTAATCTTACCAAATGGGGGTTTTGGTGGGGGGATGCAGGGGCCTGCTCCTCCCCTAAATCGACTTGCTTGCCCCCTCAATCAACAAGGTTACTCGTTTGAAGACAGCGGCTTTTGCGCCGAACTTTAAAATTTTCACCCCCTCCATGACAAATGCTTGGCTTCCTAAGCCACGGCTCTGCTTCCCGTATCTCAATTTTTGCCCCAAGTTATTGGTATTTACTTTGTTTACGGATGAATATGGAGTTAATTATTTACTGTAGACCTAAGCAGGCAATCCTTAAGTTCGCTAATCGCTTTTCTAAAACCAATCAACATGCCTTCTGCACGGCATTATATAATTAAGAAAGCCCAAAGATTTTGTCACTGAATAGTATGCACGAACAAGAAACACATACAACAACAAAGAACAAACACAACGAACAAGTCCCTATTCATCATAAAATAATTTCCAGTTGAACAGTCGTTCCTTTTGCTCCCCATATTCGATTGCCTTTTTGCGATACAATCTTGCTTTTTCATACTTACACTTAAATATACCGGCGCTTGGGGTAACGGTTTGAAGCGTCCGCTTGATAGCCGGAAGACTGGGGTTTTATTCCCGGTCGGGTCATACTAAAGACGGTACAAGTAGTATTCGCAGCTTCCCGCCAGGCACTCGGCACAAGCGGAAGTGTTCAGTGTCTGTTGTTCGTCTGGTATGTCCTCTAGCATCGGTCAATCATTCAGGATTGATATTTGTAATGGGCCGCCAATTAAGAATGGCCAACACAATGTGTGCTTAGCATCCGCTGTCCCGTACCTTTACCTTTTACACTTAAATATTTGATTCCATTGGGTATGATGCAATAATGCGTAACAAGCGCTTTTAACCGAACCGGAATCGGATCAAACCAACGATTCGATTTCTTGCTCAAAACATGTACTCGTTTTTATCAATTTTCATTATTTTCAATTTTGTGATTGCGTCAATCGCACGGAGGTGATTATCGTGAAGCAGTCAGTCCGAACACGCACCTAATTCACTGCGACACATTCCTAAGCCCAAACAAGCGCACTTTACGTGTCATAACATAACCACATAAAAATATTAACCAAGAAAATTACATCAACGCAGTAATTACCGGATGATCTCTTTGCATTATTCCTTGGGATAATAACTCCATCCCTTTTGCTCCAATGCCGCAACGAGAGAGTTCCAATTCCTCCACCTTTGTTATACATTTCGCAAGATGCATACAACCATCATCATCAAAGTTGTTGCCTCCAAGATTAAGCTTTCGAATCTATTCATCAACATTTTAGTAGACAGTGATGCCAGACACATGACGTATTAAACACAACTGGTTACATCGCAATTCAACGTCGAACAACACAATAATCGATAAGTAACATATCGCAACATGTATGCGTTTACACCGGAATAAAATGGCGAGGAATCGAACCCGTGATATTGAATAGCAGCCACACCTCACCATGTTTTGATCGTTATCATTACAATTATCAACATCATTGTAATAAACACTATGACAGTGCTTCTCAACTGGGGGTCCATGGACCCCTAGGGGTCCATGATGACCTGTTGAAGGGGTCCACAGGATTTTTTATGAAGTAATACTTTTGTTGCTTACTAGGGATAAATAATTTTTGATTAACCCTTTGAACTATACTTTTATTGCACACTTGCTATCTCCGCTTTACACGGAGTGTCTATAGCATTTATATATTTTGGATCGGCAACATCACCAACGAGACTGGAAAGTTTGTAGTTAGTTACTGCAGTAGTTAGGCTTTTATAACTGTTTAGGTTAGATTAGTTTGAGGATAGGTGTTAGGCAATTGCTGTTAGCTAGGAATGTGTTTGTATTCATACTAGTTCAGTGAGGCTACTTTACACTTGCGCTGTTTTTAGTCTGCAGTCAGACTAATGTGTCCAGTTACTCTGAGGTAGCAAGATAGGCTACTTCTGATTTTGCCTGTGGTTTTCTTTTTGGTAAGTTTTGTTAGTTAGATTTGTGACGGTCTTTTACTTTGTTGTTCCAGCATACCACTATCAGTATCATAAAAATCTAATAATAGAAAATGTACTGATACCAGACCTTATCTGATACCAGACCTAACATTGAAAACCTTGTTAGCGAAAAGCGAATTCAAAAGTCTGCAAGCAGATCTAGTTAGTTAGTTGCATATTTGTTCTATAACGAGAAAGCGATCAATGCGCTATACGAGCTCGCATAGAAGTTGCCGGCCATCTGTCTACCACACCAAGATGGAAGAATCCCGTTAAGTGCCTTTCCCAACGGCACAACAAGTAAACTTGCAAGTAAACATGATTAACATTTGGTCAGTTTTCAATTTGTTTGTTTTCATTTATTTCAAACTTATTGTGATGTTACGTCGATTCGATGATGTTATTCAATTTCCTGCATCTCACTGTAATTCATCAACTATAACTGCCCGCATTTACCCTAAAATTGTGGCCATTTGCAATTGTCCTTATCTTGTAAGCAGTTTAAGTGCTTGAGGGTTTATTTTTCGTGAAAAATTTATCAGTTACTAGTTAAGGTTAAGTTACGACCGTGACTGTAGCTAGAAGATGAAGTTGAGCTAAATAGAAACCTGTGTATCATACTTGTTATTGTGTTCGGGAATGATTTTAAGAAATCAGGGTAGGTTTGATTTAAATCATTGATTTAGATCACCATTAAAATCAACCAATAAAAATCAAAACAATCATTTGCTGTCTGTTTAAGGATTTTTTTGCATTTTTGCTAGATGATTTAAACTACAAATGCATGTTTGTTTATCTATTATGCGCATAACGTTACTGTGTGATTTCTTACAGGGAACCCAGAGTAGGGTCACCGGCATTCAATATTAATGCAAGAGCAAAGATCAAATTTTTTCTTGCAGGTTTTCGGTATTCTGGTTCATGCATCTTATAAGCCATATACAAATTAATGTGCTTATGGTCACCGGTAAGGAAAAGCTTAGGTCTAGAGTTTTCATGTATATCATCAAATTAGCTTGAGCCGAAACATTGAGTATGATGCAATACGTTCCCACCTTTATCCCATTAAGTAAAATGAATAAATATGACACAAATCCACAGTCATTTGAGCAAATAATGGGTGAAAAGCAAGCATCCCCTTACCCCCCATCAGTAGATATTGTACTGAAATTGTTTTGCTTAACAAAGTTCCATTTAAATGATAAAAATCCGACTTTTTGATTTTTTTCAAAAAAATCACGATTTTTTAAAACTCTGTAGCAAAGAAATGAATTGACACAAAGGTTGACCGCCATGTTTCGGACAGTCAGGTCACAAGCTGTTAAAATGAATGAACAATGTTAAGTATTTATTGTCTTAGTTGGATTCCAGCCATGGGTTTCAGTTTTTTAGGCGTTGACACGTCGTTTTTTATTGCGTAATAGTTGCGGACCTCGTTAATTTCTAGGGATGTGCCGGATAGCAAATTTGCCGGATAGCCGGATACCCGATTCCCGGCAAATCTAACTTACCGGATATCCGGTATCCGCCCGGATATCGGATAGTAGCACTAAGCCAAACTTTGATGGTTTTTGTCCACGCTATCGTTTTGCTCGACCAGCGAGCCATGAAATTATTGCTTGAGATCATGTGACACACAGGAAACTATCAAAATTATTGCGTCATTGAAAATGGACTTCATTACTTTAACTTGGCCGAATCGGCGACCTGGTCGAGCGGCAGGAGATCAGTTGATACAACGACCATCTTGCTGATCGCTTTTGATTCAACTCCGATTCACTATACAGTACTGCGTTTGTGCAGCCACACGTTTTCAAAGCTGGGCTTTATTTTGAGTAAGAAGAATTGTGTTGAAAGTGTCGATTTTGGTCAAGAGTGTGCCAAAAATCGGACGACAAGTCGGTCGGCCACTATAGGCGTCTAATCGGCGGGACCAGGAGCAGTGTTTCCTCCAGTTTAATACCGAAGAGGGAGACATAGCGTATGTCTGGCCTCCGGGGTGTTTTCATTAATATATTAAAATTTGACTGCATGCACATTGCAAAGTACCTGAAACAGTTTCAAAATGTAACAGCGCAAAACCTTAGTATTGTTTTGACGAAATTTTGCGCTCATGCTATGTATAAAGCGAGAAGTCTATCAAGCGTGTGGCCTGCGTCAATGGCGTGGTTTTACGAGTAAAGCAATCGAGTTGACAATTACCACACATTGTGTTGATGTTTGCGGCTTTGTGCTTGTGAGCAATTTGTGATATTCATCGAAAGCAAACTTCAAATAAGATCAAATCGTCATTATACCCGCGGTATTACGCCGCAGCATGTAACGAGTGGCGGAGCCCATTTCTGTGCCTGTGCAACACAATTTCGGACCCGGAAAAAAACGTTGCAACAGTGGCGAGCCTACCACACCTACAGTAGAGCGATATGTAGTTAACCCCTTCTCTAAGCGGTCGGAAAATGGCAAGTTTGCATTTTCATTATGTTTTGCGCTATCATCAGAGCTGCTAAAAACCGCAAGGTTTATAGTTTATAAATACCATAAAGTTACTGCAAATAATCGATCCTAAGGTAAATCTGCTATGATGGGTAAATTTCGTCGAAGTTTTAACACAAACAGCCAATTGATGAACTAAGGACGTTGAATTAAAGGCTTCAACTTATAACGTTACAAAACCGCACAACATATAAAAGCAGGAGCACATCCATTACAACGCTACTGGTATCTTCAATGACATTTTTGGAACGTAAAAAACAAAGTTTCTATAAAAAATCTCTCCCCCCGCTGGGTATAAGACCAACCTCGCCTCCACGCGGTGCCCGGTGGAAACAACATGGTTATGTTGGCTGAAGAGGCTCTGGCATTTTTACTTTTTTTTTTTTTAATCCACTAGTCTAAGCAATGGCCTTACTTGTTGAATTCGCTTCTCGAAGCATTTCGACTTCTTATCCTAACGGTTGAGAGGTCGAATTGTGAAGGAAGGAGTGGATAAAGCAAGTTTGGCATTAGCGAAGAGGCTGGTGGTAATCACCAAAGGGTTGTTAAAAATGGACATGTGGGATAACGTGACTGGATTTCAGGTGACTGCGATGGAGTCTCATAGATGTAGAGGGTACCGGTCTAAAACGCGCTCCGTACCGTGGCCGCAAGATAGTTCAGAGGCCCGCCCCTGATCTAGCCAAATGGGGGTGCTGCCTCCGTCAGCTTGTGGAAATCTCCATGCATTTGTAGCTTCAGTTGGCGACTGGGAGGGGGCCTGCAGTTGTATTGGGGGGCATTCCTGAGGCCACTACACAGAATGACAAGTCCATTGCATATAGTCGCCTGGGTTCAGCTGCGGGACTTATCGTGGTCAAAAAATAGCTTTTGTGTTACCTGGTCTTTAGGTTTTTCCTAGTTAAAAAGAAAAACCATACTTAACATGAAATGGAGACAAATAAAAGAAAGACGAAGACCGTACGGCTTGTTCCCCTAACAAGAGATGAAACACTGTCGCAGCCAACAGTTCTTGAATTGTTAAGCGGCAGTGTAAGTACTCCTACCAAGGAAGCCTCTACTTCAGAAGGAATTAGGGTGGAGGGGAGTAGTGAAAAATTGCCTTCTGCCTGGAAATCTCCTTTGTTGAAAGAGAAGTCTTCGGCATTCAAGGAGACAACAATGTCAGCGACATCGTCGGCTGAAAAGTCGAATACCGCTCAAATTTCTGGAACTTCCCCTCAAATCCATTAACGTCAACGGACGTTGGTAGCACGTCTGAGTGGCGTCCAGGAAAAAACTGCGAAAGAAATCAGAGGAGGAAGCAGCGAAAGAGGTTGCTGAAAGGGATTAAGAGTATTACTCTATCTAATCCAGGAAGTGATCTCCCCACTGCCTCCAACTCTGTATCCATGAAAAGGTCGAGGGAGTCCTCAAGTACTCAATCGACCCCAACATCAAACCCTAAACAAAATCGTGGTCGAACCCGAACATGCTGAGCAAAAGGGAACAAAGCAAGCAGAGGAAGCGGGGACTAGCATTACAGTATCTTATGCTGGAGCTGTTAGAACCAGCAACCAGAAGCTTGTGGTAACACGGAAAGGATCCAATGGTGATACTCCGGTGGAAGAATCTGATTTACGGATAATCCAGGGGGCTATCAACCAGGAGATTCTTAAGACAAAACTAGATTTCTCGGTTCGTATCGAGAGAACATTTATCCATTCGGGTAGAGTTCTCTTTATATGCTATGACGAAAAGTCTCTGGAGTGGGCACAAGAAGTTGTGCGGGCAGTGCCTCCACCCTCGATGGATCATCGAAGTACGAAGCAGGAGGCCCAAAAGATATAAAATCAGAAACCTTCGGAGTGTGGCTTCCAGACAACGAAGAACTGGAAATCAAAAATGTTCTGGAACTGGTGGACCGGTGCAATCCGGACATCCACCTCAAGGACATTAAATTGAAATATAACGCGAAAGGTTCTGGTGGAATGCTACATGTTGTAGCAGTCCAAGAACCTTCGCTTAAATCACTAGAAAAATGGGACTGGGCACCTTTCGCTGGATTTAGGAGGGTGCAGTTCCAGAAACAAAAACAAAGTGATAAATCAAAGAAAGAGCGGTGTTCAGATGTACCCACAGAGGTGCAGATGGATACCGCAACTCATGTGGCTACACAGAATGAGGGTGTCAGTGTTGCTTCAGGAGGAGCTGAGGAGTCTGAGAACCCTAACCAGGTTATGAAGGAAACCAGCTCCAACTGAAGTAGCCTGATAATCAACTCACTAGAGTGAAATTGTTGTATTTTGAAAGTTCATATTTTGTATGAATAATAAATTTACAACAGACATTTACCCTAGATAAAAACAGATCCCAGCACTTAACATCAAGTCGTTTGGTCTTGAATGCTGGCAAATTAACCTTCACAGAAGTAGGGCAGCAAGCTACAACTTATGTGAAGTAACGAAAAACATATTGTCAGGTATAATCCTAATTCAGGAACCCTGGACGTATGGAGGCTCAATCAGAAGTAAACTCAGGGGATGGAAACTCTTTCAAGGTAACACCAAAGATAAACGTCCCCGAGCAGGCATTATCAACAAATGATGGAATTGAATACTAAGTTTCCATGGGTGCATGACAAATTCATGAATGAAGGTTTTCATACTGTGCGACGCTGTTCCAGATTTTGGTCCGGATTATGGACTGACCTGACGATAGAACAAGTGATGATGCGCTCCATCAAGAGTAAAGGAGGACTGACAAGAGGACGAGGTGTTACAGAATCTGTTCGCACTTTGTGGATAAATACTGCACATCGATGTGCTAATATTGTTCAAAAAAGGCAGTTCAAAAAAGGCAAACTGGAGTGCAGACGCGTTTTTGCAACAGTTTGAGTTCTGTGTCAACGCGCAGTCGCGATCAATTTCTAGCAGTACCGCGCTTAAATAGCATTCGAACAATAGTGTTGTCTTCGACTGGCTTGAAAAAGATGGAACAGAAGCTTGACGCTATTTTAACTGCTATAGACACTTTTTCAGCAAGAATACAAGCTTTGGAAAGTAAAGTTGACAGTCTTGATAAAAAATTTAACTATATAAGCGAAGAACTTCAAGAACAAAAAAAATTAATTATTGATTTAGAAACTAAGGTCGAAGCCAAAGTAAGCAAAGAAGACTACTATGAATTACTAGCAAGAGTTGAAAGCCTTGAAAAACAAGATCTTAACCGAGAAGCCTATTGTAAGCGAATGAATCTTTTGATTCATGGGCTTGACGAGAAAGTTTGGGAAACAAAAGCTGAAACCAGAAATATTTTGACTAAATTTATGGATGACGGTCTAAAAATCGACTCATCTAAAATTTTAATATTAGATATTCACCGTCTTCCCCAGCATCCCATATCAAAACATGGGAAAAAGGTCGCAAGGCCGATCATAATAAAAGTGGCTAGTTCACATGACAAGTATTCAATAATGTCAAATCTGGGCAATTTGAAAGCTTATAATGAATCGCAAAAATTGAAAGCAAACGAATCTACCGAGAGCTGTGACCTGCAAATAAGAAAAACCCCTGTTTTTATAACCGAACATTTGCCGAAGCAATTTTATAATCAGAAGAAGAGATTAATGCCTAAATTCAAAGAAGCAGGTCAAGCCGGTCAGAAAACCAGTTGGAGCATAAGCGACGGTTCCTACTGTTTATTTATTGATGGAAAAAAACATACGTACTAATTCAATGGTTTCTAGCTTTCGCACAACGAACTTAATAATGCCGAATATGATCTTGTTAACATCCTCTAAATAAAGAGGCTTAGAATATTAGTAATGTTTTACCAAATGACCGTATTTCGTTTGTTAAGTTTTCTAGCAATGAAGTGTATGAAAATGAACATTCGGTAAAGTATACATTAATTTTACATTTATTTAACTATCTTCGAATTATGACTATTTGGAGCCTTCTATGTGGATATAAAAATATAAGTTTTTCAAACTCTTCTTAGCATTCATGGGTGATTGATCTTGTTATTGTATTATTATTATTTACAGCTATAAGCATTGTTATTGATATTACTTCTGTAACTTGACTAATTTTGCATTGTGTTAAACTGTTTATTTCGTTACTATTATTTTTATTTAAGCGGCGAGCATTGTAACTGAACTTAACTTGTAATGACCCTGCCTTCACAGCCTACATTCACGGCGCCAGGCGTGGGCGAGGGGGAGCTGATGGATTTCCTCTGTCCGGGTTGGGCAGCTTACCCAACTTTTCATGACCAAGATGAGCTTGGCAATAATGTTTTTCACTCTTTAACCGGGAATATCAAAAACTGTAATTATCTTGACGTAAATAATTTAAATTTCACCGCTGGTAACAACACCTTGATACTCCTGCACGTCAACGTACGCTCCCTGCAAAAAAAAATTTGATTCCTTATACGATTTCCTTCAGTCTTTGAAATTTCTTCCTCATGTAATTTGTTTATCGGAAACTCGTCTTAAAAACCAGCCTTCGACCAATCTTAATATCCCCAACTACGGTTTTGTTCACGTTGATTCTGATACCAGTGCCGGAGGGGTAGGGCTTTATATTCTCAATTCGGTCAATTATAAGATATGTGAAAATCAATATCAACTTGCTAATTCCGAATCTTTTTGGATTAATATAATTCTAAATAAAACCTCCTCTTGTATCTTGGGAGTTGTTTATCGACACCCTTCAACAGCTCATGTGGACGCATTTATTGATAATCTATCGACTTGCTTGACAGACTTGTCTAAGTCTAAATCAAACTATTATATTTTAGGTGACATAAACATAAACATCTCGAGTGCCACTAGGACACCCTCTTCAAAACATTATATTCAAACTATAATCAGTTGTGGAGCCCTCCCAATTATTTCTAAACCTACAAGAGTTACTGACTCAACAGCAACAATCATAGACCACATCATCACTAATGACAATAAAAATGTCATATCCCCAGCAATTTTTGATACCTCTGAAATTAGTGACCACTATCCCATTCTCTGTGAGATTAGTTTATTTACAGATTTTAAGCCTAAAGTTACTACCAGTTATTATAGAGACAAAACAAACTTCGATTCAGAATCATTTAACATTGACCTTAATCAAATCCTCTACTCGTACTTTTCAAACTTAACTTCCCTAACCGACAACAATTTCAATAATGTTTTCAATAAGTTTATTAGTCTTATCTCGCAGTCCATTGATAAGCATGCTCCCCTAAAAAAGTTCTTAAGAAGACAACAAAAATTACAAAAGAAGCCTTGGATAACAAAAGGCATTTTAGTTTCCATCAAAAGAAAACGTAGCATGTTTATATCCCATTATGTAAACGGAAATAACTCCCAAAAAATTTTATTTAAAAAATATTGTAATAAATTGACTAAAATTAAATCCAAATCAAAAAGATCCTTCTTTGAAAGCGAGCCGGAGAAACACCGCGCAGATCCAAAAGGTACATGGGAGGTGCTTCGAAAGCTACTTCCTATGCCTGGTAAAAGGCAAAAACAAAACCAGAGCTCTTTGGACAATGTTCTCACTGATGCAACAAATAAAGCAAATATATTTAACAACTTTTTTTGTTCAATTGGTGAAGAATTAGCAAGTAACATTCTAAGTCAAAAAAAACCTCAACCTTTAGATTACCTAACGAATCGTATATCCTCTTCCATTTATCTTCAAGCGCCTACTATTAACGAAATACTAAACGTCATTACCTCCCTTAATATAAACAAAGCCGTTGGTCATGATAATATTCCCGCTTTTTTTCTTAAAACAGCTGCCCTTGTTATTGCTCCCTACCTATGTACCGGTATACTAATTGACTATGCTTTCAACACAGGTATCTTTCCCGACAATTGCAAAATTGCCAAAGTCATCCCCATTCATAAAAATAATGACAAAAACGATCCCAATAACTATATACCAATATCCATCTTAACTTGCGTCTCAAAAATATTTGAACAAATGATCCATAAACGAATTTCTTCTTTCTTAACGGACAATAAAGTCTTAATCCCACATCAATTCGGTTTTCAAAAAAATACTTCTACAACACATGCAGTTCTCGATCTCGTAACCGCTACTTTCGATAACATTCATTCTAACGAATTTACAGCTATATTTTTTCTCGACTTAAAAAAAGCATTCGCTACTGTCTGTCATAACATTCTTTTATCCAAATTAAATCATTACGGAATTCGGGGCCCAGCTTTAAAATTACTAAGTTCCTTCTTAGAAAGAAAACAGTATGTATCCCTCAATGGTTCAAATTCAGTTTTGTGTGATAATGATTTTGGAGTACCTCAAGGCTCCGTACTTGGTCCTCTTCTCTTTTTACTGTACGTAAATGACATGCCTAATGCAGTCTGTAGTGTTCCGAGATTATTTGCTGACGATACCTGCCTACTACTTCATCACCCAGATTTGACTATTTTACATGATAATTTAAATCGCGAAATTTCTCTGTTACATGAATGATGCAACTCGAATAAACTAACCATTAACCCCCTAAAAAGTCACCTCCTCCTAATCCCGCCAAAGCTCAATAAAAATAACCTCAATTTTTCAATTATGCTCAATAACACTAATATATCTACCGAAAGTAATGTTAACTACTTAGGTATATCTCTCGATTCCCGATTAAATTTTCAATCCCATATAAATATTATGGAGCAAAAAATATCACGGGGAGTTGGCATTCTATATAAACTAAAACCTATTTTACCACAAAGTGCTTTACTAAAATTGTACTACTCTTTAATCCATCCTTACCTTATATATGGAATAATAGTTTGGGGATCAACATTTCCTACCTATCTTCGTAAATTAAGTATTCTACAAAACAAAGCAGTTAAATTAATAGGAGATGGTAACTATTCCGAAAGAGCAACTCCATTCTTCATTAAATTAAAGATTTTAAAAATTCCTGAACTGTTTAAATTAGAAGTTGCCAAATTAGTACACAAACATGTCCACAATAATTTACCTATTCCTCTTTCTAATCTTTTCAAAAAATCACACGAATCATCTACTCGTTCAACTAGATTTTCTTCAAACCCTTTTAATCTATCGATTCCTCTTTATCGTTCAAGCAGGTTGCAGCGTTGCATCAGGTATCAGGGTGCTAAAGTATGGAATTCAATTCCTACGGAAATTAGAAAACTATCCAAAACATCTTTTAACTCTAACTTAAAGAAACATTTCATTGAATTGTATACAACTGATATTTTTGGTTAAAGCTGAGAAGATATTATACAAGCGAAGGGCCTTTCTTGTTTTTTTTTGGCTTGTATTAATATTTATGATGTCGTCTGGGGTGGCTGCTTGACTAGATGACCGAGGAGGTCCTTTCGCAGTTTCCCTGTCGCCAACAACTACCGGTACGTTATATTGCATGCTTTATTCTGTTACTTTCTTTGTTTTTTGTTGTTTTGTGGTGATGAAAATGAATGAATAATATTTATGATGCAGTCACTGAGTTGACTGGCCTCAAGCACGTAACAAGCGAGCAACATGTGAGATGAGCAAAAGCAGGAGGAAAAAGGACAATGAAACAACGGAAAAGTTAAAGGAGTGGTTTATTGCAAACAACCCATTTGATCCTTGCTGCCCAGAACTGCGTAGCCTTTCCACGGGAATGGTTGCAACGGAGGAGGATAAATTTAACTGCGATAATGTGGAGAACGTTGGATTTCAAATCCAACAAACCCTTGAAAATCAAAAAGTTAGCAGTTCCTCAATCAAACGAAAGGATCAAGTGCGAACACTTGCCTGCTTACAGAATGAAATCAAAATTAATGATAATACCGTCAACATTAAACCTGACATTTTGTTTGGCAGGATGTCAGTACTTGTGAGAAACTATGAGGAACGTACTAACTTTTTTGACTATGAACTAACTCCAGAACCTACAGCTTTGTTCGTACATGGAAAAATGCGAAAGCCAACCAAACATAAGTTGCGAAATCACCTTTTGAAGACTATTAACAGTCTTCCAGATCCACATGCTGATGTTTCCGTGATTGATGGAGGTGATCTGCTCTATCATACTTCATGGAAATATCAGAGTACTTACGAAGAAATAGCAGCAACGTTTCTGAAGTTTATTGAACAGAACTTCAAAAGCAAAATCATATGGATAGTTTTTGACGGGAATACTCATAAAAATTCAACTACAGGCGATGAGCATTCTCGCCGAAGTCTTGGAAAATCTTCAGCAACGGTAAGCATCAAAAGTCCAAAAATGAAGCTATCCAGCAACAAGCAAGATTTTTTACGCAATAGAAGCAATAAGGTGCAACTAATACAGTTGTTAAAAACGATGCTTGCAAAGGCTGGGATCAGAGTGAAACAAAGTGCTGGTGATGCTGACGTAATGATATGTCAGGTTGCAATAGACTTGGCCGACGAAGGCAAAACGGTGGAAGTGGCAGATAAAGATACTGATCTTTTGGTCTTATTGATTCATCACTACAAAAGTGGTATGAAATTGTTTTTTCGAACTTCATTTAAAGATGAAGAAAAATGCAATGAAACTGATTTAGGGTGGAATATTGGTCAAGTTGCGTCAAATATACAGCTGAAAGAGTTCATTCTGTTCGCACACATCTGGGGGGGATGCGATACTACATCTGCGACCTATCAACATGGTAAGCGAAGATTTAAATTTTTTAAGTGCACAGAAATTGATGACTTTATCCGAAACTTATCTAGGAATGTTTGCGCATAAGCTCCCTCTAACAAGATGAAATACTTACCGGTACTATAATTGAATGAAAAACAACTATGACTCCAGTTTTATATCTCAAGTTAAAACGTCTTTGTTTTTAGGAAAAGTGAAAATCTTGCGATTACTTCAACAATCGGACGTGCAAAAACTAGCCAAGTTTTTTTATAAAGTTAATGCAACACCGGACAAAATTGGAATGGCTGGAAAGCAGCTGATGATTAAAATGTAAGTTAAAGTTTGATATTATTTGCGGAGGCAAGGTGAATCACTTCAAACTTTGCACCTACTTCTGTTTGCTAAGGGATTTTTGTTTAGGTACAGTGGGAAAGAGAATGACGATTTAAGCACTCTACGGCGCGCAAAATGGGAGCAAGTTTTAATGACCAGAAATGAAATTGATCCAGCCGTGTTGCCACCGACCGCGCGTGCTACGTATTTTCATTCGCTGCGTGTTCATATCGAAATCGTTAGAGCAGTGATGCTAGATATTGATTGTGAGCTTGATCCATGTGATTGGGAATGGCAAAGAAGCAAGGAAGTGCTCAAGCCGATTATGACAGATCTGCCTCCAGCGCCAGAGTTCCTGCTAAATGTTGTACGTTGCTACTGCAAAACAACATCGAGAAACACCTGTGGAACTTTGCTATGTTCATGCAGAAAATATGGACTAAAATGCGTACAAGCATGCGGTGATTGTAGAGGTGTTGCCTGTCATAACACTGAACCTAAACGTTTCGAAATCGATACTATACGTGATGAAGCCATACCTGAAGGGGTTTTTGATGCTTAAATTTTTTAACGTGTTTAGAAAATGAATTTTATTCATTCGTATAATTTTTTTCTTTTTTGGCATGATGATGTCACCAATGATGACGTCATTATTAGCAAAATGATGTGTTATTTGTCGCATTGCTGTGGAGACTACTCGCACTGTGTTTTATTAGCTTTCTTTTGCTGGTTCAGGTTTTGGTTTTAATAAATTTAAGTTCTTCGTATGTTGCTCAATTCTTACTCCTACCACAACAACCAGAATTTTTGCATCAATTTTGTAGGTATTAAGTATATTCAATTGTTTTACCAAAGATGAAATATTGTTTCTAAATGTAGCTTGTTGTTTTACAGAAAATAAAACGAAAGTTTTAAGCGCTGACATCCATTCAAAGCTTCAAAAAGTGCAACTATTTATATAATTTGTGCTTGGTGGTCGTGACGTCTTCAAAGTATGACGTCACATAATTGTGTGATGACCCCCCAACTCTCACTTGTTCCAGTAAAGTTAATTTGAAGTAGATAGTTCGATTAAAATGAAAGTCATAAAGGATACGTTTAAGATTATTGATTTTTTGCAGTTTTTTATAATGATGACGTCATTATGACGCAACCCAAGGAGATAATGCGTGAGACTTTTTTTTGGTAAAAGTACATACCAGTACCTAACAAATATCAAAAAACTGGCTTTTCTGTATTTTTTTTAGGGTCAAAACTTTCCACGCCCTGACTAAATGGTGCTGTATGGGGAGGCCCAAACCAAAAGGCTTGTTAACTTTGTGAGAATTGTTTGGTTTAAAGCGTTCCGTCCATGTGAAGGCTTGACTGAGCGTCCATGTGAAGGCTTGACTCACAAAAACATGGTGATTACCACATCTTCGCTTTCTAACAAGGCAGGTCGTTTGTTTCATCTTAAGCAGCGTCTTGATTGTACAAATTTTGGGATATATGCCGCAAGGTGTCGTATTTGTGCCGAGTTTTATGTTGGTCAGACCAAAAATCGTTTTAGCGTACGTTGGTCTGGCCACCGTACTTCTTGGAGATCTCATTGTTTGGAGAATCGGGACAAAGCAGCGCTACTCATACATTTCACATCCAAACATAGTAATTTCATTGATTTCAATACCAAAATTTACGAATGCTACGAAGTCATTTTTTTACAAGAACCTCCAGTCGATAAATTAGACTATTTTGAAAGTATATGGGTTTCGAACTTGGATGCTAAAATCAACATTGCTAAGACCTCATTGCCCAAAATCAAATAGTTTCCGCTTGTTTTTCGCACTGTTTTCGTGTTTCCGCTCTTAATTTGACACCTGCTGTTTGAACTGTGACACATCGAGATTACAGGCTTTACTGTGGTTAGATATTTTTTATCAAATTGAGTGTAACGTTTTGACCAGTCAGTGTATTCAGTTTTGAGTATAACATATTGTTCTAGTGTACTTAGTTATTGAGATACATATATATATATTTTTTTTAGATGACTGACGATGACCTTTGAGGTCGAAATCGATTTTATCTTTTACTAGTTTTTAATATACTTTTTACCAAATTTTATCTGAGGCTAGTTTCTTAGTTTTACTTGATATAGATTTACTCATGATACGAATGCTGAGAAACCGCTTCTATTTTATCATCACTTTCTTACTTTGGAGTTCTAAGTTGAGGGTGATTCAGGAAACCAATCAAAGTATTGTCTCTTTACTTATTTAATTGTTAATTTAACTCCGTCAGTCTTTTTATTAGCTTTTGGTTTATGACGATATAATTATACTACTTATTTTGACCCGTTGCCTGGGTTATGCTATTACTTGTGGTTAGAATTGTAAATTCTAGTTCTTGCAGTTTTGTACTGCCTTGCATACACTGCTGATGATGACAGCTGAATTTATGTTGTCGAAACGTCCAGTTTTGAGATTTACAGCGGCTTTATTTTTCCTCCTTAAGCTATTTTCGTCCCATATTTATTGTATTCCGAAGGATTAAAAGGAGCGGATTTGGAGTCAACGTTAAGCAATGGCTCATATTTTTGAATAAAAAGTGACTCAAGAATTAATAAGCTAATTAGCGTGCTTTGTTTAATACTTCTTTTAAATGTTTAAGTTTCTTTGTTTAAGCTTCTTTTAAAAAGAATTGAACCACAAGAAGACTTTGTTTAAGCTTTTTTTAAAGTTTTTCTTCTTTGTGCTTTGTTTAAGCTTCTTTTAAAGGAATTGAACCACAAGAAGACCAACATTCAGAAGCTATTGAAAGAAGATCGCTTTCTTAGACATAAGTTGTTCGGTAACTTAGGCTATCTTACGACTTATTATGTTAAAAAGTTTCTGGACAGAGCTAAATCACGTGATGATCGTAGAGCCCTTAGGTCAGAATCTCACAAGCTTAAGTCTTTGGGAATTGACGTGGGTCTAGCTATGGATAATTAGCCTAAAGTGGTAGTCAATCTATCGAGCCGTAACCTTTCGGCTGCTGAGACCAATTTACTTAATCAAGGACTTAACTATTCCTTCTTTCCCGAAAAACTTAACATCTCTCAAGTTCGTACCGAGTTTGAATATATATATAAGCAAATCCGTTATTATTTGAATAACTCTAACCGTATTGCATTTAAGCAGAAATTAATGGGTTTATATGAACGATACGTGACTACATTTTTTCAACAAAAAGGCAGGCACCCATCATCATTATCGGAAATGCAGCGAATGCTCTCCAGTCATTACGTGATGATTCTTCGATAGTGATCTCGAAACCCGACAAAGGAAACGGAGTAGTAATTATGAATAAGAGTGACTATCAGGCTAAAATGCTTCACATTCTTAATGATAAGACTAAGTTCTCTCGCGTTAAGTCAGATAATAATTTGTCTAATCTCAGCAGATTTCAAAGGTTCCTGCGACGCCTTAAATCTAAAAAGCTTCTTGAGGAAGATGACTACAGGCGTATCTATCCATCAGCAACCTCGTTACCGGCTATGTATGGCCTATCTAAAATACATAAGCCGACAGTTCCACTTAGACCCATTCTATCGGCAACCGGAAGTTACAATCAGGAATGCGCGAAGTGGCTCTCACAAAACCTCGGTTTTCTTCGAGAACATCCGACGAATCTCAAAGATTCATTCACCTTCGTCAATAACATGAAAGATAAGTTTTTACACAATAAGGTAATGGTTACCTTTGATGTAATTAGCCTTTTTACTAACATACCGGTTGATTATACTATTAATTTAATATTGGATAAATTATTCGACAATGACACAGATTTTGTTCTTAAAGGAATAGATAAAAATAACATGAGGAAATTGTTAAAATGGACAGTTCAAGGAGGTGCCTTCTCATTCAATGGAGAACTTTTTGAGCAAACTGACGGTGTGGCTATGGGTGGCAGTTTATATGGCAGTCTATGACTACTACACCACTTGATATCCCCCCACATCAAAAAACATACTAGGCTTACAAAAAAATAGTATGAAGAAGGCTGAATAATGGTCAGGCAAGAAAGGTCGACTGATTTATGATTGATTTTGTGATTTTAAAAGTAAGGATAAAACAAGGTTGCACTGTGTTGCCTATAGAACCAGTCCACACTCAACCAAGTTCTCCCGCTCCAAACTCCATAGCAATCAACGAATGAAGCATTATAGCCAAGTTTACTAAGCACTGGCTGTTGTTACCACTAATACAGTAGAATTTGCCTATATCAGCCCCTCAGGGGGATTGCAAAAAAGTGCCGATATACGCTAACTGCCGATGTGGATAAATCACTATAAATCATTCCGAAAGTGCCCTTTAATTCAATATAGTGTTGCGTTATTTAGTCGCTTTACCGCATCGTCGTCGTCGTTTGGCGGGGCATCTCTTCCAAGACAGATGGAAGGACCAAGGCCGAGGGTTTATCCTTTTACCACCCTGGCCACCAAACTGCTTGGGTCAGATGCTGACTGTAAGGGACTTCAGCCAGCATCTTGTTTCGTCATCCAAAACCATTAGACCAAACATACCTCGGGGTGCTCGATGTATGGGACACTGTGAGATGATGTGATCTGCGGTTTGTTCACTGGCACCACACTCACAATTTGCTAGAGGAGCGAGACCCCATTTGTACATGGACGAACAGAAACGTCCAACACCAGAACGCAGACGGTTGAGCTTGACCCAGGCTGCCCTGGGCAGACCCATACCCAAG
The DNA here is from genome assembly GCA_964006365.1 of Trididemnum miniatum. Classification (NCBI taxonomy): domain Eukaryota; kingdom Metazoa; phylum Chordata; class Ascidiacea; order Aplousobranchia; family Didemnidae; genus Trididemnum; species Trididemnum miniatum. The sequence goes on from OZ023249.1 coordinate 411,275, forward strand.
GGTCTGGAGCTAATCTTTTAATCTTTTCAAAAAATCTTACGAATCATCTACTCGTTCAACTAGATTTTCTTCAAACCCTTTTAATCTATCGATTCCTCTTTATCGTTCAAGCAGGTTGCAGCGTTGCATCAGGTATCAGGGTGCTAAAGTATGGAATTCAATCCCTACGGAAATTAGAAAACTACCCAAAACATCTTTTAACTCTAACTTAAAGAAACATTTCATTGAATTGTATACAACTGATATTTTTGGTTAAAGCTGAGAAGATATTATCCAAGCGAAGGGCCTTTCATGGTCCTTTTTGGCTTGTATTTAATATTTATGATGTCGTCTGGGGTGGCTGCGTGACTAGATGACCGAGGAGGTCCTTTCGCAGTTTCCCTGTCGCCAACAACTACCGGTACGTTATATTGCATGCTTTGTTTTGTTACTTTCTTTGTTTTTTGTTGTTTTGTGGTGATGAAATAAAATGAATGAATGAATGAATGAGCTAGCCTTGGGAATGAAAGCGTGGAGTGACAATGCGTTGGCAGAGTACTCCATGTCCCATTTCGTGTTCGTCCACTCGGCTGCACGGACGTCCATCTCAGAAAGACTGTCTAGTAATTTCCGAGCAGCAGGTACAAATGAGCGTCTAGATTTCAATCTCTCCCTACATACTTCCTGTGACTCATGAAACTGGCCATGTAAAATGTGGTCAGGGTCCAGGGAGCTGCGGTTGGCTAGGGAGAGTGTCGCTCCTTGGCGGCGAAGCTCAGCTGGCTGGATGCCTGAAAGAACCGGAAGGTAGACCGATGGAGTGGGACGCAGGCACCCAGTGACAATGCGCAAGGCGTCATTTATTACACAGTTTATCTTGTCTTATGGCTGATGTCCTTATGAACCATCTAGTGGACAAAGCTCTGTCGTGAACGCTTTCAAATCATAAGCCATCAATTTTTTACCGGTATGTGGATGATTGCTTTGCTGTTTTTGATAGCCTTGATTCCATTAAAATATTTTGTGACAGTTTGAATGAAGTACATCCTAACATAAAGTTTACCACTGAAATTCAAAATAACAAATGTATTAATTTTTTGGATGTTTTAATAGATAACAGTTCAGCGACAGTTACAACCACTACATTTCGCAAACCGACCAACACTGGATTATATTCCAAATGGAGCAGCTTTGTACCACGCCGCTATAAATATAACTTGGTCAATTGTTTGCTCGATCGTGCTTACAAGATCTGTAGTTCTAATGAAAGCATTTGTTCAGAGGTGGATAATATCAAGGTTATGCTTGGTCGCAATGGCTATCCTGCTTATTTTTTTAGATAGTTGTGTCAGGAGATTTTTTAATCGTAAATATGACAAGATGTTGAGTCACCTTGAAAAACGTAAAAATTGTAGAACAGTTATTGCTCGGTTGCCCTTTTTAGGTGACATGTCAATGCAACTCAAAAAAGAGCTGTCCGTCTTAGTGGAAAAGCATACATGGAACCGAGTTATTCTACGGGTTATATCGACACCACCTGGTACATCGGACATAACTTTCGTCTGAAAGATAAGCAAAAGACCTTGATGAAATATGGAGTTGTATATAAATTAACGTGTTCTTGTGGTTCTAGCTATATAGGACAGACTAGACGTAATCTTATTAACAGACTTAAGGAGCATTCCAGGTCGGATAAATCCGAGGTGTGCCGACATTTAATGGACAATCCTGACCATAAAGTGGACTTTGCCAAACCGAACATTCTTAGTAGCTCTAGTGATTCTGCACGCTTATTAATTCTTGAGTCACTTTTTATTCAAAAATATGAGCCATTGCTTAACGTTGACTCCAAATCCGCTCCTCTTTACTTATTTAATAGTTAATTTAACTCCATCAGTCTTTTTATTAGCTTTTGGTTTATGACGTTATAATTATACTACTTATTTTGACCCGTTGCCTGGGTTATGCTATTACTTGTGGTTAGAATTGTAAATTCTAGTTCTTACAGTTTTGTACTGCCTTGCATACACTGCTGATGATGACAGCTGAATCTATGTTGTCGAAACGTCCAGTTTTGAGATTTACAGCGGCTTTATTTTTCCTCCTTAAAAAATGTAATCCTATCTTACAAAACAGGAATGGTACGAGTATGCTTGCAATATGGTTTGTTTAAAATAGTCAACTCGGCTTATTGATCAGAAAAAGTTTTCATTTTATTTACACTTACTGTATTTCTTAAGATTTTTGCATGGTTATCCTAAAGGTTTTTAGCATCTCCTTACCATCTTAAATTCTCCCTTGGGGTTTTGCAAGTTTCATATCAGATCTAAGTGACGCATTAGACGCTTTGCATGTTTGCGAATGAATTTACAGTTTCGTTCTTTTTGTTTTTCCTTGACTTGGTGGTAATATCAATTCGGTTTGTGCTGAATAATTTCGCGCAAGTGTTGTGGCAAGGGGTCGCTCGAGGACCAGTTTTCACAAAGCGTACGAGAACAGATTGAGTTAGTCGAAAATAAAGTATTATTTCAGCATTTAAACATTACTGTTAAAACAGATTGGAATATTACACACAAGTTTAGAATACGCAAAGATTCAAACCAGTATGAAATTACACTGCAAAATTACAACAAATCAAAAATTAATTGTTACAATAACTGATGATTCGGAATTATTACTATTAGAGACCTATGATCGTTGGAATTAAAGCTTGCTGGGATACCTCAAGAGTTTTAGTTCTCGATAGTTTGTTTTGCGAAACTCCTTGAAAACTGAGGATCGGTAACCTGACTGATTTGTCTCGGTATAGCACAAAGAGGTTTTCTGCTACTAAACAGTTGATAGAGCAAAAACGGTTTTTCTTAGGACAAAAAAAATGCTGGTAATGAGTTCAACGAGGTACAAGAAACAACTTGGTATTTTCATTTGGAGACCGAGCCACAAAACGTTATGGTAAGGGTTAAAATTTTAGATAAGTTAAGATTTTAAAAATAAAACAATAAAAATTATAAGTCATGGAAATTAATTTAAAATGAAGCGTACAAACAACTACTTTACAATAAAATTCCAAGAACAAAAACGTAAAAATTGCGACTAATTTGGAATTATGGTAGAATTATAGTTTTACTGTAACAAGAAAACGAGTAAAAAATTGAAAGCGAAACAACTTCATTGTTTCTCTGTTTTCATGCTTGGTGTTCTTAACTACGTTGACGGTAATAATTCTGACGTTTACACTTTTTGTAAGCTTGGAAAGGTTTTTAGAAAGAGTTTTTTCCTCAATAACCTGTGAGTTTTTCCGAGATTATACGTACCTACCACAAGTATCAACTTCATAATATTCACAGTAGTGTGAAGCAAGATTTGACGGTCTGGGACTTCAAAAATTATAAAACTTTTCCATGCAGATTCTTGTAATTACCGTACGTACAACACGAATTAGTATATCACACCAAACAAGTGAGTCATTGTGATTTATCATCACCGCAGTTGCGAAGAATTCAAAGTTTTTCCTGATCTCATTTTCTGTGAAAATTCAATTACTGTAAAGTCCTTCATGGTAAAGTCAGCTTACCTGAGTGAGGGTGATGAAGGTTAATAACCCGAATCAGTGTTATCCCGATCTATGGCAAGAAAAAACTCCATTTTGCAAATATAAAAGCATTAGAATACCTGGTGTGATCTTGCAATATCAAAAATTTTTTATAAGCGAAAACTTCTAGCAATGTTCTGTTAGCGTACCGTTTACGTAAAATAATCAAAGTCTGTAAGTAAAATATTGAAAAATTATTGTAATAACCAAGGTTATTTCAGATCGCAAAAGTCACTAGTTTGCAGGTACAAGGTTACAAAGAGTTGCATTTCCTGATTTTAAGTTACGTTTTAGGTGAAAAAGTTTTTGTGTTATTTTTTGCTTAATTTACAATTTGCATAATGCATCAAGGTGTTGGTCTAAATACAAAGCCTCATACATCTTCCAGTAATGCATAAGCATCTTTTAGATGTCTTCAAATTTTGAAATGCTTGCTCAAATATTCTTAGGATTAGTTTTTCATGGAGCAATCAGAACAAATAGAAGTTTGCAGAAAATCAAGAGTAAAAATGCGAAACCTTGATTTCTAACAAAATCAACAGCATAATTAAAGGTTTTCCTTCGTTTTCTATTGTTCTTATAAAGTCGCAATTCAAAGTTTTTTAGGTCACAAGAAAATTGCCGTAGAAATAACCAAAACATTGCATGTTGCAATTCTAACGTTTAAGGCGGCTGCACACAGGCAAGCGCATGCGTTTACGATGGGAAATCCCCAAAGTTCAAGCGACCAGCGTCTACGATTCTAACGGCAAAATCAAGCACCTATGCTCACAGCGCGCGAACGCGTGCGTTGCAACCTGCTGCGACTGTTGCGATAGCAACGGCAAGCATTTCATTGCTCGGCCGTGTCGAATTGATTGCTATTACCGCAGGAAGCATGAACTTGGATTCGTATGCTTCAACAACCATTGTGTCATGCGCCAGGCTAAGCAGTGACTAAACAGGCGGCTTCGGTAGCTACCTGAGTAGGTTACGAAGTTGTAGGTCTACCACCGATTTAATGACATTGCTATCTCTCAGCCTGTCCTGTTTAAAATGCATAAATTTTATCTGCGCTTTGCGCAAGCCAACAATATTCTGGATAAAAGGCTGCAGAGTGTTTTGCCTTCCACATTGGTGTTGCATCATGCACGCAGAAATGATGTTCCACCAAAAGCCTCCCCAAAAATTGAATATTTTCCAAAATTGGAGCAAAATCTATTGAAACCTGGTAGGCCCACTTCTAAAAGTTGTATACCGGTTGGCAAATTTTCAAAATTGCATTTTGGCTAGCTTTGCTCAGTTTTCCTGAAGCACTTTTAATGCCCTTTTCACTGAAACCTATGGCAATAATTGCTACATACGAATGGCTTAAATTCAGTTTTACCATTGTTTTCAATCTGTTGTATCTTTTTACTGAAAGAAAGAGTCATTTCTTGAATAGTCTGTCGGAATTCAAGAGGGAAACGGCAAAGAAAAGCTTTTGTCGCTTCATGCTGTTGGCGGATTACGTAGTTAGAACTCTACAGCACATGATTTGCTTAGGTAAAAAATTCAAATGCATCAAGCCTCGACCACACGATCAAATCATGAAAGCGATGCAGTACGGAAGCTGAAAGTTATCGTAACTTAAAGTTTCACCGTCAGCATTTACCGGTACTACAAGTAGATACGATAAGAGATGCAGAATTATTGCTCTTCTAGCTTAAAAAAACACTCCATTCGTGACAAACGAAATAAATTAAATTTACAGCAAAGAATTTTAAGCATTTAATTAGTTTGGCAAAAAGCTACAAACACAAAAGCCACAATTTGAAACTTTGGGAAAAATTTGCACATACATAGGCTGTGGGTAATATGTAGGCTTATCTGGAAGCGCTTAAACTCGGTGAAAAAATCGCACAGAAAAGCACCCTCGGGCGGACCCAAAGGAAGCCACTGGGACTATCGTCTCCCATAGAACGTTTGCACTTGGACGATATTACCAGCATAAGGTTGGTAAAAAAGTAGACAGTGGTAAACGTGTTATTTTCTCTCTAAAGTTTAATACACACAATATGCAATCACCTGAAAAGAAGAAAATCAAATATCTAGATTCAAGAATAACATATTTTACCAGCTCCCTTTGAGTAAAGCTTTGTTAGGGGTTAGGAACTTGATCCCACTTGTTTTACAACTAAGTGCACTACATTTTGTGCTAATTTCTATCATACGTGTGCAACAAAACTAAAATAGAAAATCAAGGCTCTCTCCCAACTGAACAAAATGCTAGGATCCGTCAGTATAGTGATCAGTGCAAGAACTTTGAAAAGAAACGAAAAGTGATCAATTCAAAAACAGTTGGAAAGAAACAAATTAGACAATGTGGATTTGAATTGTTCTTCACGGCGACTGTTCAGAGTTTAGAGTAATAACTTGTATATCCGAAAAAAGATGGTTGGAAACGTCTCTCATGAGCATTTTAGCAACGTGATAAGGTTTATTTCGAAGTTGGGAAGCCACAAATTTTCCAAAATCGTCGAATTCGTCTCCTCCGTTTTTACATATTGTCGCCAAGCTTTGCCGGCTTTCTTTGAGAAAATTGAACATTTCATTCTGAAAAATAGTCAAGTTCAAGTGCGGTGAACTTTTCAAGTTCCATGAAATTGCTCAATGTAACAAGATCACGCAAAATCTTCCTGCGAATGTCCAAAGCAACGGCTTGGCATGAAAACATGATCTCTAATGCCTGATGGAGCCGTTTTCAATGTGCGTGGACGCGGCAATATAGTCTACTCCAATTATATGGATTAGTGGGCAAGTGGCATCAGTTGGCAATCTGACATGACATAGGCCTAATTGTAAACATGCTGGTAGATCGGCTGTGTTCGAAAAATGCGAAGCATAAAACTAATCTTATGAACTAAAAACTCAAAAATCAGTTTGGATTGCTCAAAAAGCGTGTGCAAAAATTCAAACGCAAATGATCTATTTGCCTTGCATTTGCAACAGGTCACAAATAGATCAAATGAAACGAAAGCCTACATAAAGATTTGACTTCTCGTAGGATCTCGGTCAAAACACACTTCCCAACGCGCAGCAAACGTAGGTAAATTCTTTCGTGACGGGAATGTATTGGGTCACAAAGCACGAAATTATAAAACCGCCAAATCGCTCAACTCAAGGTGTGCGGTCTACGTCAAGTCGCTTGAAAAACATTATTAGACCTTTGTATCACGTACTTCAACTGGTGTGTTTTCTTTTCGTTTCCACTTTTTCGGATTTAGGTCAGCTGGGGAAGGTTCACCAGAGATAGCTGACGTACTAGGCCCTTCATCAGGTTGAAGTTCTAAAACAAATAAATAATTTTTGTAGTGTGATTCATACCCTCGACAACGGTTATCTTTATGTTGTACTACAAGTTGCTATTGTGTCCAGCAAAAAGCTGTGGATGGAAAATCAAACGAAATGAGAATAGGACTATATTTCAATCCTTGATTGCCATTATTTATATAGCTCAAGCTCAAAACTGTATGCATTCTATATTGCATAGCCATATCAAAATCAGAAGATTTTATTTTGTCCTCATTCAAACGATAAAAACACAGCTACGTATGAGCATGTCAAAAAATATAACACATGAGCCACGGGAAACCGTGAAGGGACGCAAAGTCGTCGAGTCAAACGGTCACCTTGTTACACGTATAGCAAAAGAGCAGTTTGCTCGAATAATCAGTTGAGACAACGAAATCGGGTCAGATGAAGAGTCATACTGGTATGTAAAAAAAAGTACATAAAGTAACCTTGTAGTAAAGTGGCTGCAAAATGTTGACATAGGCTTATAATTAAAACACGAATTAAAGACCATACTCTTCCAGGAAAGCACAGTATAATCTTTTTACAGTAATCGCGCCAAATAACATAACAAGAGAACAAAATACACATTTTTTGACCAACATGTAAGGCCTACTGTAAATTTTTTGTTCACATTCATCATGCATCTCATTACCTGATGTTTGCACTCCTGCTGGGGAAGGCAGTGGTTGACTTGTGTTTCAGATTCGTCTGCAACAGAAAGCTGTGGACTAGGGGGAGGCGGAGACCCAAAGTTATCCACCGAGCTAAAATTAATGGCAATCTAACTTTCAAATCAATTTTTTAACAAAAAAGCAAAGGAATCGCCATAGAACACTATAAGTTTAAGCAAAGAAAAAAGACGTGAGTAATAGTATGAGAAAATCGAGCATATGAACACTGTTGAGTGTTGACAAATTAAAAACCTGCAGGTTATAAAAATGCCAAACGAATAAAACGCCTCACAGCTAAGTTTATCTGGTAAAATCAAACGACGCGCTCCAAATCCAGCTTTTAAACAATTTCATAGAACACACAGGCAGTCGAAAAATACCTTCGGTGTTTGACGTAGAATCCAAAAAAGATAGATGAGTGTAATATGGCCACTTTTCCGGCGCTGAAACGCCAGAACCGCTTGGTGTTGCCAGTTGTTTTTTATGTTTTTTCCCGTAGAGCGTTCTCAATGTTCGCCATCGCTTTTGGCAGAAATCTACTGCACACAACAAAATGAACTGTGAGTGCATAGGTCATATTGTCAATTATGCGACATAAACCCATTATGAATAATAATGCACCATAATCTTTGAACAAGCTATGACTGTTAACTGAATAGAGACCACGATTAATCGGCAATGTTGTTGCTTTGTCAACATCTTTAGCATTATAACGTGCGAATTTTTCAAGCAGCAACTAGTTTGGATAAAAAGAATAGCGTAGGCCTGCTAAAAAGCAAAGATACGGAAACAACTGAAATAAAACTTACATACAAGTAGTGTTCAGTTGCGACGCGATGACACGCCAACGATTTTCAATAGCTTGTCTGTTTTTGTGTTCTGGGTGAAAATGATTATAAATTATTTGGTGGTTTGAGACAAGATCAATTAAAGATACGTTAAAATCATCTACGCTTGGACTGCTTTCCGCAGAATCCATTCCACAGTGATTATATTGCGAAACTCGTCTGAGTTAAAGTTTTTAACAGTAAATAATTAGCAGAATACTGAGCCTGCAATGAAAATGTAAATAGCAAAATTACAGCAACAATATAACCGAAATGTGAGGGCTCAGCAAATTGAAACCAAAAATGCTAATTCCTTTCTCCTGCTTAATCAGAACTAAACTTGTCCAAACATCAAAGAAAAAAAAGAGTAAGCAAAATAATAGCGCATAGTTTTTATCGCATCTGCTGTATTAATTTCCAATAGATCGAAATTAGCACATTTAATGTTCTTATCAACGCCAGGTGCGAAACACCGTGAAGTTAAAATCAAAAGCAAAATTCAGCAAATTCTCACTTTACGAGCAAAGTTCAATGAAAAGAAGTGATAACGTTTGATAGTCCCATAACAATAGCGCAGTCATGTAAACTTAATGGTTAAAACCTATTCCACTGCCATGGCACAGTCCCTTTATTTAAAAAGTACAATTTCAACTGATCTCGGAAAAAGCCAGCGTTTTGACTGTAGAAGTTTGACCCGAAGCGTCTCAAATTGGTTAGATTTAGGGATGACGTAACTGATTTGCGCCAAGTTCCATTTGTGATGTTGCCAGTAGTGGGGTCACTTTTGTCTCCGGAAACAAACTGAATAGGAGCATCAGAATATGAATCTTGAAACAGGTTGTGCAATACTACGCAGGCCTGGACAATTAGTTGAGCAGTATCAGGATCGCAGTTAATCATTTTATAGAAAATTTGCCAACGTACTGCAAGTATTCCAAACGCATTCTCCACAACCCTTCTCCCACGACTTAGCCTGTAATTGAAGATCTGCTGGTGCTCATCCAGAAAACGGCCAGGGTATGGCTTTATCATGCCAATTTTTAAAGGGAAAGCGTCATCAGCCGCAAAATAATAAGGAATGCGTATATCTGAACCGGGTAAGTTAGTTGGAGGGGGTATTTGCAAGGATGCATTGTCAAATTTTTTCCTATTGAGGAATTACTAAAAATCTCTCCATCGCTGTGACGTCCAGAATCTCCGATGTCCACAAGGACAAAACGATATCGGGCGTCGCAAATAGCCAGCAAGACTAATGAGAAATACCCCTTGTAGTTGAAAAATTCGCTGCCGCTGTTTGGAGGAGCTTTAATTCGGATATGCTTTCCATCAATGGCACCGATGCAATTACTGCATTGCCAGAGATTTTGAAAATCGCTCGCAATACTTAACCACCTTTCAGCCGTAGGTGGTTGCAACACTAGAGGTTGCAAAGTATCCCACAAGGCTTGACAGCATTCTTTTAGTATTGCACTTACAGTGCTGTGGCCCAGTCGAAACGAAAAGGAGAGGTGGATCTGGGATGCTCCAGTTGCAAGGTATCTGTAACAAGATAACGTTTTCATGCCTATTCTGTTAGCTATTTTGCGTACTCTATATCTGCACAGTGGACATGCAGTATAACATGTCCCGTAGGTAATAAAGTTAAATGCGTGTTTAAGTAGCAACCAAAACTACCTACAAAACATACGGACCGGACCAATTTAAGAGCACATTGAAAAAAAGCTTAAATTATACAGCACGAACCTTAAGGTAACAATTAAGCGTTGTTTAGGTGAGATGGCCTTCCTCCAATTTGAGTCGCCTTTTTTAATTTTTGGCTCCAACATGGCGAGCAACCAGAAAAATTTTTCGTTGCTCATCCGAAAGTATTGTATACATTTTTCCGGATCTCCCTCAAGGACTGCATCCGCTAAAATAAACTCGGAATTTGAATCCCTTTCTTTCAAGATAGGGTGAACCCACATGCTTCTATATAACGAAAAAGAAAAGTAAACAATAGAAGCAATAGTTGCAAGAGAAAGCGTTAAACATAAGTGATGAGGCGTAGGTGCATTTCTTGTTTGAAAATAGTAGTTAGTAGCAGATTGAATCAGGATCTGGCATCCAAAGAGCAGCAAACGTGACGGCAGCTAGTCCCTTTGATAGTGTGAAAATATTTTTGCAAACATCTTAAAATCAGTTTTAGAAAAATCACAAAAATGTTTTTCAAAAATTTTTTCACAAACACATTTTATAAAATTTTTTTGCAAAAGTATTTTTACAACAATCAAGAGTTACTAGCTTTTGTCAGGAGTCCCACCCCTACAGAAATCGTTGCCCTTTGTCGAGGATCATAGCGAAGTCAATCACAGGGTTCCAATATAAACCTACGTCTTCGCCACAAGAATTGATCAAAATGGTACCATAAACAGCACTGGTATGTTATGATGCTGCTAGTTACCCTAGTGCTGCCTTAAAAAAAAAAGACTGCCGCATACCTAAACCTAGATAGGCCTACTGTATTTCCAAACTCAAGCTACAGTTTCATCTTACCGTTTGGGCTTTAAAATCGCTTGATAGAGTAAATACGACTCCACGACTACAGTACTTAACATCAGAGTTTTTCTCTTAATAATTTGCTTTTGAATACTCATCTTGGTACACTATCTACAAAATTGAAACAGCAACAAAATAAGCTAATTTGCTAAACCTATATAGTTTGAAGCCTATAAATTCACCACAGTTTATGACAAAAGTGCTCAACTGTAAAGGAGCTGAATCAATAACAAAGGGAAACTGAGTTCAGCTAAAGCAAATGTACAAATTGCTCTAGCTGGACTCAGTTATCGAGCACTCTTTGAAACACTGATTCCCATTGTTATAGTGTAAAGCCTAGATAACACACTTTGAACCAGCCAAAAACTACCTATAGGCCTAGGCTTGTTTGAAGCCTAGGTAACTCTTTTCAAAAACTACCTAACAGGCTTGTTTGAAGCCTAGATAACATACTTCTAACCTGTCAAACACTACTTACTGGCCTAGGTTGCTTGAAGCGTAGATAACATATTTTTAACCTGTCAAAAACTACTTACAGGCCTAGGATTGTTCAAAGCCTCGATAACATACTTTTTAACCTGTCAAAAACTACCTACAGACCTAGGCTTGTTTAAAGCCTGGGTAACTCCTTTCAAAAACAACCTACAGGCTTGTTTGAAGCCTAGATAACATACTTCTAACCTGTCAAACACTACTTACTGGCCTAGGTTGCTTGAAGCGTAGATAACATACTTTTAACCTGTCAAAAATTACCTACAGACCTAGCATTCTCTGCTAAAAGCTAACACTAAACATGATTAGACATAAAACTGAACATAACTTTGGTTTCTACTGCAAATATGACCTATAGTCTACGGTACCAGCAGTATTCACTACCTAGCTAGCTTGCGATTCCTGCGACAAAGTAGAAAATTTTCTACTTTGTCGCAAGCATCGTAGAACCCACTTCTTTTCACGTGCGATGACCGCACTCGCTTCAGTCGCATTCTGTGTGCATAGTTAGCGCGATTTGTCGCTGGAATCGCATCGCACGAGTCGTACGATTTTTGCGTGAGAAAATCGCAGCTGTGTGCATTGGCAGTCGCAGGAGTTGACGCAAACGTGATCGCAATGGTCGTGGCGCATCGCAACGAGCTGTGTGTGCAGCCGCCTTTACTCTCAGTTGCGCTGCGACATGTCTTGGCATGTCCTCTGTATGACGGGTTTTAGAAGTATTCTCTATCAAGCACTGCGTATTGCATAACGTCATAGTCCACGCTGTAGTAAGAATGCAGCTCTCTCAACTTGTTTTAATTTCTGTGAATGAACAGTGAAATTGTTAGATCACAATATCATACCGCGTTCAGGAATGGATGCCCTGATTTTCAAAAGCAAGCTATTTCATTTGCGTTATACAGGGTGTCCATAAAGTCCGTATGCACTTTAGAAACACGGACTTTGTGGACACCCCGTATAAAGTTAGCGACTGTTTGGTAGTTTGGCAATTCTTTTAATGAACCTGTTCTATTATGTTTTCCAAGCGCTGTGATAATTGCGATTTTATATGCCTTCGAGTACTGTCCTGATTCAAAACATATCATCCAGACTTTATAAATTTTAATTATGGAGTGTATACAAATTGGTCTATGTTTGCACCTGTCTTAAGCATCTTCTTGCTGTTGTTTTGGAATTAATTTTTGAACCAGCTGGGGATCCGGTGAAATAGGTTGTAGTGTTCATTTGAGATTGCTGTAGGCGATTCTTCTCACCGTCGCGTTGCGCGTATGACAAAAAGTTCAGGTAATAAACATGATAAATTCTAATACGTATAAGAATTAATATTTAATTAAGTGAAACAGGTTGGGTTGTTGTTAATATCATTTGAGATTGTGTGTCAGCAGATTCTTCTCATTGTCGTCGCATATGACAAACAGTTCAGGTAACAAAAATGATAAATTTTAAAACGTGTAAACATTATGAACCAAATTTTAATTATAAAATAAAAGTTAAGAAATAAATTTTAATTACAAAATAAAAGTTAAGAACTAAATTTTAAGAAATAAGAGTTACGAATTGAATTTTATTCCAAAAAAATTCAATTTTAAGGTTAAGTACCTGCCCAAAGCTAGGGTTAGGTAGCTGCTCAAAGCTAGGGTTGGATAGCTGGTCAAAGCTAGGGTTAGGGTTATCAAAGCTAGGGTTAGATAGCTGCTCAAAGCTAGGGTTAGGTAGCTGCTCAAAGCTAGGGTTAGATAACTATTCAAAGCTAGGGTTAGATAGCTGTTCAAAGGTATGGTTAGGGTTAGATAGCTGTTCAAAGGTAGGGTTAGGGTTAGATAGCTGTTCAAAGGTAGGGTTAGGGTTAGATAGCTGTTCAAAGTTAGGGTTAGGTAGCTGCTCAAAGCTAGGGTTAGATAACTATTCAAAGCTAGGGTTAGATAGCTGTTCAAAGGTAGGGTTAGGGTTAGATAGCTGTTCAAAGTTAGGGTTAGATAGCTGCTCAAAGCTAGAATTAGATAGCTGCTCAAAGCTAGGGTTAGATAACTATTCAAAGCTAGGATTAGATAGCTGTTCAAAGGTATGGTTAGGGTTAGATAGCTGTTCAAAGGTAGGGTTAGATAGCTGTTCAAAGGTAGGGTTAGGGTTAGATAGCTGTTCAAAGTTAGGGTTAGGTAGCTGCTCAAAGCTAGGGTTAGATAACTATTCAAAGCTAGGGTTAGATAGCTGTTCAAAGGTAGGGTTAGGGTTAGATAGCTGTTCAAAGTTAGGGTTAGATAGCTGCTCAAAGCTAGAATTAGATAGCTGCTCAAAGCTAGGGTTAGATAACTATTCAAAGCTAGGATTAGATAGCTGTTCAAAGGTATGGTTAGGGTTAGATAGCTGTTCAAAGGTAGGGTTAGGGTTAGATAGCTGTTCAAAGGTAGGGTTAGGGTTAGATAGCTGTTCAAAGTTAGGGTTAGGTAGCTGCTCAAAGCTAGGGTTAGATAACTATTCAAAGCTAGGGTTAGATAGCTGTTCAAAGGTAGGGTTAGATAGCTGTTCAAAGTTAGGGTTAGATAGCTGCTCAAAGCTAGAATTAGATAGCTGCTCAAAGCTAGGGTTATATAACTATTCAAAGCTAGGGTTAGATAGCTGTTTAAAGGTAGGGTTAGGGTTAGATAGCTGTTCAAAGGTAGGGTTAGGGTTAGATAGCTGTTCAAAGTTAGGGTTAGGTAGCTGTTGAAAGCTAGGGTTGGATAGCTATTCAAAGCTAGGGTTAAATAGCTGTTCAAAGGTAGGGTTAGGGTTAGATAGCTGTTCAAATTACCACCTGCCCGACTACCTGCCCAAACTACCTGCCCAAACCACCTGCCCAAACCACCTGTCCAACTACCTGCCCAAAATACCCGCCCATTTGTGGGCCCGCCACTACATATGGCTCACTAAACACTACTCTCCTTGCACGAGAAAAGTGTGTACGCTCGAGTAGAATTTTTAGCTACGTTCCGGGTCTGACATTTGCTTTTTTATTAATCAGGATATCCGTAGGGTAGCTGCCAGCAATTTTTGTCTTTTGCTGGAAAAAAACATCGATTAGGAAATCATCTCTTCTGAAATTGCAAACAACCTGAAAATATTTTTAAAAATCTTAAATTAAAAATAGGTTCATATTGGTACATCCAATGGAATGTGAATATGAATGCTGCAGAATATGCGAATACCGTTCAAACACCAATGCGACTAGATTTCTACGAAAATCTTCATCCTGATAATAGAACTATTTCTCTACTGCAAATGTGATTTTGTGACGAACTTTAAAGGATAGTTACTGCTAAACCAATTAACAAAAAACTGACCAAATTTCAAGCTTTCAAAAATCAGTGCATCATTAACCCTTGGTTATATGCTGATGCTAAAGCTGAATTAAAATACACATAAATAAGAAACTGGGGTTATTTACGAAGCATTGGACAGAAAATGAAATAATGCATCAAAAGAAATGGCGAAATGTGCTTTTGCTCTATGAGTCAACAGCCACAATAAAAATATGTTTCAAATGCGATTGGCACCAAGCGTAGGTCGAACCCGTCACAAATGATCTGTTGCTGATGCGTGGTACCGCTTGGCCATTTTGCCGAAAAATTGTAGAGAACTTTGGAGAAAACTTACCGTGTAGCAATAAATGAAATGCGTCGCACTAACTTTGCGAAACCGCTGAAAGTCATTTGCTTGCTAATGTTACGAAACCGTTGTAACATTGAAGCTTTCTTTGGTAAAACTATTGCTAGGGCGTAGCGCCAAAACCTTCACTCGTTTCTCACTTTTAGTCAAATCGCTGCAATCTTCATCCAGCTATAACTCTTTATTGAAGGGCTAAGTCTTCTTTGGATAAAACGATAAAAAGGTTGCAGAATGCAGCGACTTTGATATTGATGTTGCAAGTCAGCAAGCGAAAGATTGATCGCGTGAAATTTTACCAAGAATTATCCCAGCTAAAAACTAAAATCTTCAACTCAAATTGAAATAATATAAAATTGTCTAACAGTCGTTTTGACGAGTTGACTCGACGAACTCCAATGCAAAACTATGAAATGTTGTGTGGTTTTATGGCGCTTCATACTGTAACTTTAGCGCCAGGATTAAATTTTGTGAAGATTTCACTGACGTATTTTATTCTCTGTTCATTTCATCCTCCGCGCTACACTTAATTGCTGAGCGTTTAGCAAGTGTAACAGCAGATACCAGTTTTAAAGTTTATGGTTTGACCCGAGTGAGAATAGAACCCGTTGCTGTTGCTGACGCGTGGTACCGTTAGGCCATTTTGCCGAAAAATTGTAGAGAACTTTGGAGAAAACTTACCGTGTAGCAATAAATGAAATGCTATTGTATTCTTGCTTACAAAGTTGCGGAAAGTTATGCAAAAAAAAAGGCAAAGGAAGCTTTGCATTCATCTGTCACTGCAAAACCAATCTGAAAAAGGATTGTTCATTGCTCTCTACGCTGATTTTAGATCAAACCCAGATTAGTGTTTAGCATTTGCACGCATAAGCTTGGCTTCATTTCATGAGCATATTCAGAACTTGAAATCTCATTTTATGGGAAACGATGCAACTAAAACTATGCGTAAGAAAGAGCATATCGCCCGCAGAAAAAGTTTTGTTCACTCCAAGGTATGCCTGTGGCCCTGTGGGATTTATGGCGAGCATAACATTAAAAACACATGTTTTATTCGAAATTAAATTCCAACACTCTATCAATACTAGACTTAGTCAACTCATAGAGCTCAAACAAGCTAGGATCAGGTTACAAATTTTCGATTAATTTGGCCTGCATAATAAATCACAATATTGACCTGAAGAAGATCAATGTAGACCTACTGCTGAAAACATTGGTATTGCCGATTTGAATTTGAACAGAAATTTGTCCATTGTGAAAAATTTGTAACTTGCTAAAAAACGCATCAAGCTGTGTGGTTGCTGTGCTGTTTCTTGCAACTACTGTAATTCGTGTGAAATCCATTAGTTCAGCGGCGAAGCACTGCGACTAGATGAAACTGTGTCAATAAAACTGACATAAATTTTCACTAGAGCTACAACATACCTATAGTTCGTTTTTTCCTGCAGAGAGTTGGCATCATCTGATGCAAAAACATTGCATACCTCATATTGGCGTAAGCAAGATCAGACAAACCCCACAATTGCTCCACTGCATGAATTAGCAGCACAACATCAATTTCTACGCTCATAGTCTGTATGGCTTATGGCAGTGTTTTTTAACCTTTTTTGAGCTGTGGCACACCTTTTGCACAAGAAAAATGTCACGGCACACCACTTTCATAAAGAAACAAAAAACGACAATTTCTCTTCACTAACATCTCCATCCATTTCCACAAAACGCACGTTTTCCAATAGTTGAGCGTTTTTACCAATATCTGTGTACTCGTCTAATTGCTAACAAAACTGTTTGCTAGTTCGTATTTTATCTAAAACGATCGTTTCGATATTTTCAGACATGTCATTAATACGTTTGCTAATTGCATCGTCTTAAAGAGGAACTTTAGCTACTTCTCAAACTGCGTCAGGGCCGATCATTGCAACGGTGTGTGTTTTTTTAGACTTAGCTACAAGTTTAGCTACTTGATAGCTAGCTTTCAGAGCATTCTCATTTACTTATATAGTTTTGTTTATAAAATTGACCTGTTTTTTTGAGTGTTTGATTAAGCGACGAAAATAGTCGGCCTTCTTATTCTTATGAGATGGATGTTTTGATTGCAGATGGCGTTTCAGTTTGCTTGGGACTATAGCAATATTGGATAGCTTTTCGTTACACACCTCGCACAATCGAACAGAGTTAGTGACATCCACTGTGAAAGTGAATCCAAAAGAAATACAATTTTTGTCATACTGTACTTTCGCGAAATTGTACCGTAGTTGTTTCGCGAAATTACTGTTTTCGCTTTTTTTGACCACTCGTACCAAAAATTTCATCTGCGTTAAAATTGCTTGGACTAGATTTGAGCTATAGCATTCGAGCTGCCAACACCTTTTTTTTGAACTGCTGAAAATTGAATACGTGACTAGCATGCCGAACAAAACAAAAAGCAACACTGGCGCAGCTTTTGCAGCTGTTGACGAGTTTATACGAGCTTGTTCGAACAAAACAGTTGATAAAATCAAATCTCAGGTAAAAACAATTTGTGCACAGGCTTTCGAAGGTTTCAAAACCAAATATGTTGAAGAAATTGCAGCGCTGAAAGCTTAAGTACTAGAACTGCAACAAAGTCAGGAGTAATGTTAAATTGAAAACCATTAATGAGGAACAGACTAAAGAACTTAACCTCCTAAAAGACTGCTCTACAGATTTAAAGCAAACAGCTGACGCTGAAGCATCAAAGCTAGATGATATTGACCAGTGTAGTCGCAGGCAAAACCTAGAATTCGAAGGTGTTTCTGAGTCTGAAAATGAAAATGTGGTTGTAAAAATTGGAAAACTTGTCGGAGTTAACGTTAAACCCAGCGACATTTCTACTGCCAACCGTCTCCCTCCGAAAAGATATTCTAAAATTTCTAAGCCACCTGCAATTATTGCTAGATTTATAAGTCGCAATGTAAGGAACGATATTTACCGTTGCCTCGCAGCAAATCTTTGAGAAGTCGTGGGAATATGCAAAAGAGGTCAATGCATGTTTTGTTGATCTTGAAAAAGCATATGATTGCATTCCTAGAGACAACCTTTGGGCGGTGCTGTTGCAGTATGGCATTGATGGCCAGTTACTAAATGCCATTAAGTCGC
This sequence comes from Trididemnum miniatum, assembly GCA_964006365.1. Taxonomy (NCBI): domain Eukaryota; kingdom Metazoa; phylum Chordata; class Ascidiacea; order Aplousobranchia; family Didemnidae; genus Trididemnum; species Trididemnum miniatum. Next base: position 429,445 of record OZ023249.1, read on the forward strand.
TGTACATGCATTCCGAGGTCTGTGTTCGTGTTAACAGTGCAACGACGAAACCTTTCAGAGTTAGTGTGGGACTACGGCAAGGCTGCTCTCTTTCACCTATTCTGTTCCTTATTTATATGGATAGAATAGTTCAGAACAGTGAGTCTTGTGGCGGAGAATGCACCGTACAATGTCTGTTATTTGCAAATGATCTTGTGCTACTTGACTCTACCCAAAATGGTCTTCAGCAAGCTCTTGACAGGTTTTCGGATGCATGCTCTGTTGCCGGAATGAAAATCAGTTCAACAAAAACAGAAACCATGTGCCTGTCCAGACAACCAAAGCAGTGCTCTCTCCAAATTGATGGAGTACCACTAAAACAGTCAGAGAAATTCAAGTACCTCGGCGTCTCATTCACAAGTGACGGCAGACAAAATAGCGAATTGGATATCCGCATCGGAAAAGCAAGTGCAGTAATGCGCCAGCTCCACTGATCTGTGGTACTGAAACGGGAGCTTTGCACCAAGGCAAAGCTATCCATTTTCAGATCGGTCTATGTTCCTATTTTGACTTATGGCCATGAGTGTTGGATCATGAATGAGAAAGTGAGGTCTCGAGTTCAAGCAACGGAAATGGGATTCTTGCGAAGAATTAGCGGTTTGACCTTGTTGGACAAGATTAAAAGTGCTGATATTCGTGAATCTCTATACATCGATGCGTTGCTTCTCCGACTAGAAAGATCGAAACTGCGTTGGTATGGACATGTGACACGAATGTCCCAGGAAAGAAAAGCCAAAAAACTGCTCTGTTTAACACCGATTGCTCGAAGGCCTAGAGGCCGTCCCAGAACTCGATGGCGAGATTGCGTAGAAGATCTTAGTTGGTCTCGCCTTGGCATCCCAGCAGAGCATCTATCCTATGTTGCAGAGGATCGAGATGCTTGGAGGCTCCAACTCGAGCTGCTGCCCCCGCGACCCCCCAAGGATAAGCGGGTCCAGAAAATTGATTGATTGATATTTACCGTAGCCTTGTGAGACATTTCTGAAACTGATTTGCCAGTGCCTCGCATGGAAAAAGCCAAGCTATTCATCAATGAAAACCTAACACAAGCAAGAAAACGACTTCTATGGCAATCCAAACAAGCTGCAAAAGAAAATGGTTATGCGTATGTATGGACCATAAATGGAAAAATTTATGTGAGGAAGAATGACAATTCGCACCCTAACGTTATTTTAACTGAGGAAGATTTAAAAAAAAACTTTGATTCAGTGCATAAGGTAACTAATTTTGTTTACTTCTGTTTTTGTTTTTATTCGGAAATGACTAAGTACACTTACACTGAGGGAAAATATCCCTGGGGTAATCAAGAAAAATAAACATGTGCAAAATATTTAGGAGTTGATGATATGATTGCCAACTCTTCTCTTTCTTCCTCAAATTAAATAATTATCTGCCACCTTAATGTAGTGAGTTTGGTTAAAAATATTAACAAGGTAGAGGATTTTCTAAACGAATTTACCCGTAAGCCTGATGCCATATGTATCAGTGAAACTAAACTCAAGAATGAAAACTTACGATATATAACCCTATGCGGGTATAATTTTTTCTGCAACAATTTTGTCACTAAAGCTGGTGGAGCTGGCATTTATGTCATCAACTCAATACACTGCGTTGAATTATGTGATCTGCGTATGAATCTGACTGGCTGTGAGGATGTTTGAGTTCAAGCAACCCTTGGAGATAAATCTACCCTTGTAATAGGAACTGTGTACAGACACCCTCATCTAAATTGTCTCGCATTTTCGAAAGCATTTAACAAAAATTTCTTGAAATTATAAGCAAAGAAAAGATTTGTTATATTAGGAGACTTGAATATCGATTATAGACGTTATTTATCTGACCCACGTGTTAAAATTTTTGCTGATCAAATAACCAGTTTAGGATGCGAACAGCTCACTGATTTTCCTACTAGAGTATGCTCAACTAGACAATCAATTCTGGATCATGTATACATAAATGGCAACATGATGAATGCAGTAACAACCTCAGCAGTAATTACCCATCGCTTATCTGACCACTTTCCCATTGTAGTTCAATTAAAATGCAAAATCAACAGAAAAGATGAATTTCGACCTTTAATCAGAATTATCAAACCCCATAAAATAGAAAAATTTGTAGAAGATCTAAATATCCATTTATATGATGCTAATCCTCAGAAATTTGAGGACTTAATCAACTGTCTCTTCAACGTTGTTAATAAACACTTCCCCCTCACTAAATTATCAAGAAAACAATTCAATTTTGGCAAAAAAACCTGGATGACTCAGGAAATTTTAAAATCTATAAAGCACCAAAATAAGCTTTACAAAAAATGTCAAAAATCAGGCAGCATAAACGATTTTCAAACGTACAAAAGTTTCCGTAATAAAGGTTACTCGCCAAAACGAAGCTGCCAAAGCATCCTTCTTCTCAACCGAAATTAGTAAAAGTTAAAACACTTCCACAACTTGGAAAGTAATTAACAATTTACTGAGGAAAAATAAACAAAACTCCACTTCCTCCTTACCATCTAAAATAAATATGAAGGGCCACGCTGTTTTCGACGCTACTTCTATAGGCCAGGAACTGAATAAATATTTTTGTAGTATTGGGCATGAAATGGCTAAAAATGTCAACAAACCGTTGTCATATTCTCACATATTTTTTGGGCAGTGTGTTTCAAATTCAATTTTCCTTGAACCTTCCAACATTGATCAAATTATAAATATAATAAATGAGTTTAATCCAATTGAATCAACTGTATCCCCGCCAAGCTAATAAAAGCAGCCAAACATTCAATATCTCCCTTTCTTGCAAACATCTTCAACGCCGGTTTAGAAAATGGTTACTTCTTTGATGAACTTAAAATAGCTCGAGTTACACCTCTTCATAAATGAGGGACTACAACTGATTTAAAAAATTATCGCCCGATATCGATTCTTTCTTCATTAAACAAAATTTTCGAAATAATAATTTAAAAAAGACTTTTGAAGTTTTGGGATAAATACAATGTCTTTGTTTCAACTCAATTTGGTTTTCGTGAAAATTATTCTACATCTCTAGCGATAGCACATCTGCATGAATTAGTTATTAATGAGCTTGATAAAAATAACAGCGTATGTGCTTTATTCTTGGATTTGGCTAAAGCCTTTGACACGGTTAATCACAACATACTACCATTTAAATTGGAACAATATGGAATTAGAGATGTTGCAAATGATCTTATCAGGTCATATCTCACAAATCGCAAGCAGTTTGTTTCGGGAGGAGGCTCCTCTTCCTCACAACTAAGTATCGACATAAATGTGCCCCAGGGAAGTGTGTTAGGTCCTATATTGTTCCTTATTTATATTAATGATTTATCATTCTGCTCCAATTTTGAAACAACATTGTATGCCGACAACAGTGTGCTTACTTTATCTCACAAATATGTTACTATTTTGCAAACTAATCTGGACTGTGAATTACCTAAAATTGAATTTTGGCTCTGATGTAATCAATTGTCTCCAAACACTTCCAAGTGCAGTTACCTCTTTTTTACCAAGAATAAGAAAAAATCAATTTAACTATTAATAATCAGAAGATCAATCAGTCTGATTGTGTTAAATACCTTGAAGTATATTTAGATGACAGGCTCAGCTGGTGCAGGCACATTGATAACATTCTAACTAAAATGTCCTCCGCTACTGGAGCCTTGTATAAACTACGTCCGTATATTCCACAAAGTGCATTGTTAGCAGTTTATTATAGTTTGGTGTATTCGCATTTGGTGTATGGTATTATTTGTTGGGGAAACACTACCAAAACTAGTCTTAGCAAACTACAAGTGAAACAAAAACCGCATCATCAAGTTAATTTGTAGTAATTCGTACCAAAGAACAAAACTAAAACCCCTCTACGAGAAACTTCAGGCATTGAATATAAAAGGAATTTATAATTTAGAAGTAGCTAAATTTATGGTTAAAGTTCATTTAAATAAATTACCTAACTTATCCAACGAATATTTAATCGATTTTAAAAGAAGTTTATCAATCCATTCGTATTCAACCCAAAATGCTGTCTCCAGCAATTTTTATGTGCAAAGAACAACATTGGCCAAAACTAACCAATCTCTTAGGGTATCAGGTGTTAAAATCTAAAACGCACTACCTGAGCATATCAAAGAAAAAACCTTACTTCAAGTGGTAACGTTTCTTCCAAAGTATTAAAAAAATATTTTCTATGTTGTAATTAAGCAGTTGTGCAATTATCATAATTTTGTTTCCTATTGCTGTTTTATCTGTTTTTTTTGGTTTTTGTTTTGTTTTTCTGGTATTCTGTTTTTCTGGTTTTCTATTATTTTATTTTATTTATTTTGTTTTTTGTTTTGTTAGGATTGATGGCCTTATACTGCTAGTGCTCGTTACCTAATTTTTCAAGATTAGAAAAACCCTAGTATGTGTATGTTTATTTATTTCATTGTTTGAGGAGAAGCAGACTCGGCGACCGCGTTGTCTTATTTTGACGACCTCATGGTCTTTCGCTCCTCCTCGTCGTGCCTTTTTTATGGTTATTGTGTATAACCAGTATATTTTGTTTTTTACGGGCCGACAATAAAACTTACTGCTACTACAAGATTCAAGATCGGCTTCTAGATTTCTTTTCAAAAATCTATTTATTGTGTTACTAGGCTAACTATTTTAAATATAATAGTCAATTAATTTATGTACTACGATATATCATTGATACAAAAATTAACTTCTAAAAAATAGAAAAATTAGATAACCATGCAAAAGTTAACAATTTTCTGCGGAACACTTGACACGATCTCGCGGTATACTAGTGCGCCGCGGCACACCGGTTCAAAAACACTGGCTTACGGCATGATACCTCTATAGCAGAGGTGGGTAACCTGCGGCCCGCGGCCTACATGTGGCCCGCTTGAGTTTTGAATGTGGCCCGCGGCAGAGCTATGTTGGCAGAGCTATGTTATGTGTACAACTCACCAGTAGAATAAAAAAGATTCAGTTTTCTTAGAAACTGCTTCATATTCAGCTACGTGCAATATTTGTGACATAAAAACTGCGCAAAAGTTTCTGATTTTACGGTAAAAAGCAACTTGGCATGAATGTTTAATAAATTTGCGACGTAATGTCGTATATTTTTATGGAAAAATTTACAAATTTAAAGTAAATGTAGCCCGCTGAAAACACTACGCAAATGCAATCAATGTAGCTTGCTGTGCTTCGCCGATACCCCACCCCTAATCTATAAAACCGGTGATCTAAACTGCAGTCGCTTTAAAACCCGCGTCTCGTGTGAAACGTTCCATTCATTCACATTCAATTCCATGGTCGCGCGTCCAAAATAGTTGCTCATAAGTCGCGTGATCACGCGATCAAGATTTCTGTCGCGCGACCAAATACGCGACGGCGACCACGTGTGAAAAGCTCCATTTAAAGCAATGCAATAATTTGGTCTCAAAAAAAAAAGGTCTGGCCGCTCGTTTTCACTTTTTTGTAGTCGCGCGACTGTGGTCGCTCGTGTGAAAGGGCCCTTAAAAACGTTGACCTGAACCGCCAAGTGGTAAGTGATGGTTTAGAAACTGCGATTCGAATCTCGGCCTGCGGTTCGCCGATGCTGGAACATCGCGGCCCCTTAAAACATAACACAAGTAACGTTTTAAACAAATCACACATAAGTATACAGCATATACCATCACGGCAACCCGCAACATAAATGCATTTACGCAAGTGAAGTTCACAATAAAAGATTAAAATGGATTGCTTCTTGGCACACTTCTTGAACAAACTTAATCGACGACATACATAACTAAAACGCAGAAGAATATTCATACACAGTAAATATATACGTTTAGGCCTACGCGAAAACTCACAACAATTGATAAAAACAATTTTCTAAACAAGAGCAATTTTTGAAATGTCACAAGCTCTATTTCACCGTTGCCTGTGCTTTTTAAAACAGCAATAATAGCTCTGCGAACAATATCCTTCCCGTGGCGAGTCTGAGGATGCACAGCGTGAATCCGGCCCAAACGGTAAGCTCCTCGCTTACATATACAAGTAATCCTTGCATTATACAAGTAATCCCGGCGTAAATCCCGGCTATGATGAAAGGTGCTGAGGGGGTGTAGGGTGCAAGCCGTTGACCGAGAAAGCAGGACGGAGAAAACGGTGACAAATCATTAGGAGCACTACTTAAAGTAGTCAACGGTCTATCGTTGACAATGCGAACAGCGTCTGACGTGAAAGTTTGTAACTCGATTAAACTAGGTTTACGTCTAGAAAAATTAAAAACTTTACTCAAGGTAGTTTCAAAGAGCTTAATCATGCTTGACTCGGAGCATAGATAGGCGTGAAAGTCCAGTTTATGCCTCGTTTCCGCAGGGCTGTACCAAGCTCCGTAGAGCTCAACAAAGCAGGCAGTTGTAGCGCTGCAGCTTTAAAAGTAGATCCGTTGTCCGAAAACATGGTATCTAGTGCCCCTCGCAAGTTCGTAAAACGTGAGAAAGCAAGCAAAAAGCTATTCTATTCAAGTCCAGACTCGTAACCAGCTCAACGTGTATAGCACGTGTGCACAGATATGTGAATAACAATCCCCATGCTTTGCAGTCACTGCGCCCTTGTCGAAACACATAAGGTCCAAAATAGTCCACGCCACAAAACTTGAATGGTTTTTTTGTGACTGTGACATCGCAAGCACGTAAATCAGCCGTGAGTTGACGAATTGGCGTCGCACTGCGCCGTGCACAAGCACTGCAATGTGAAATGTAGTATTTTATGCTAGATACGCCATGTATGATCCAGCAATGCTGACGTGTCCTCATAAGTGTATACTATGAGGGTCTAGCGTGCCCTGCTCCGACATGCTCATGAAGCATGATCAACCTCGTAAGTGCATGTGTGCTAGGCAAGATCAAAGGGTGTTCAGCATCTACTGGTAGATCAGCATTTTTCAGTCGGCCATCAAATCGTAACATCGAGTTCGCGTCTACGCATGGTCGCAACCTGCGCAGCGTTTTCAGCTCTGAAACGCGCCGCATATCTTCAGTGTTGACAGCCTTATCATTTTACTTTTCCGAATAGGTTCAAATCCGAATAAGTTCAAAGGCGTTTTCCGAACAGGTTCAATAGGAATCATTTTTAGCGACTTCACGGCGGCCCCAAAACGTTGAGCTTGAACATACTTAACGGCATCTGAAAGGGCACTACAAATAGTTGGTTAGTTGCATATTTATCCTCCTATCACGAGAAAGCGATCAATGCGCTATATGAGCTCGCTTAGCAGTTGCCAGCCATCTGTCTACCACACCAAGATGGGGGAATACCGTTAAGTGCCTTTCCGAACGGCACAACAAGTACACTTGCCGGCTTGTTCTCCACACTATCCCATTAATGCTGAGCGTCAAGCAGGAAAGCTGTGAATACCAATTTTAAAGTCATTGGTTCGACTCGACTCGGAATCAAACCCGAGTCTACAGCTCAAGAGACAGACGCTCCATACCACTCGGCCATCTGAGCTGTTATAGCTTGGCATTAATCTTAGCTTGGCATTAATCTTAGGTTTAGTAAAAGCTACTTTTTTAGAGTTAGCTATAATCCATAGCTTAAACAAAGAGAGATAAGCTACTCGTTTCGTAAGTACATACAAACTAGGTGCAGCATTAATAAGATGATCAAGTTCAGTGCAATCTTCACGCAGAAGATCTTCGTTGGCACTCAATCTGCGTACCAAGACAGACGAGTGGCTAGGTTGCAAGTTTTCTTCCAAAGGAAAATCGGGTCCATTGAGCCACAGAGAAGATCAATTTGTTTTTTTTAAGCAATCTTCTCGCGTTCCCACTTCTGATGGGTTAGCATCGGAATTGACGTAACTCCATGCATTTGCTGACGCCCCAAGTAGAATCTTATCTACGCGGCGTTTAACAAAACGTGGCAGGTGAAGATCAGGGTTAGCGATTCACCGAAGGACCCCTTGTGAATCCGACCAAAGGTGAAGACTACAGCTCAGATGCTGTAACGAAGTAAACGCAGTCATCGGAAAGCTCTGTGCACAAACTGGCAGCTTCCAACTCCTTACGGGATATAACCCAGTTAGCTTGACCAACCAAAATCACTTTTGACTTGGCTTGGACAAACGCGACGTTTGAGCGGCCATTAACTACTCGCCTCAAATAAATCACTCAAGAAAGCGCTCAATTGGAAGCATCGCAAATTCCGTGAAGTTGGTACGTTGCATTATATCCTTCGTCGCTCTCATTACCGTCGGGAAAGAAGCTTCGAGGAATCGAAAATGCCATTACAGGTCTCATCAAGTCGATCCACAATTTCCATTCCTTAACAATAATAGGCGGCAATTTTTCATCCCAATCTAATTTCAACACAGTCACCCTTTGAAGCAGTAACTTTCCACCTAAAAGCCAAGGTGCAAGAAAGCCCAGTGGATCAAATAGACTCGCAATCGCGCGCAGCATCTCGCGTCTAGTACTGACCTCACAAAGTATGTGCCGAGAACACACACCTAAACTGTCATACTCGACATCTCAAGCCAAGCCCAAAGCTTTCGAATCCGGCATGAGTTGCGAACCCAAGTCAATTCCTCGAATGCTCGGCTCAAGATCACACGACGGAATCCCTGACAAAACAAACTTTGAGACACTGTTTGCCACCTATTTTCGCAGTTTGAAGCCTCTACTTTGAAACAACTCAGCTATTTCTTGCGAGATAGTCACGAGATCATCCAGCGAGTCAGTAGCTAAAAGCAAATCGTCGATGTAACGGTTATTTTTAATTGCCGTCAGCATAGACAGACTTGCCTTCGTGGTGTCTTCCTTCACCAAGTGCTCGATGGCGAATGAGGCAACGTAGGAGCTGAAGTTAATTCCCCACACGTGTCTTTTAAAGCAAAAAACCTGAGCCTCGCCCTTCTCCAAGTTGTTATTTCTGTACCAACCCACACGAAGTAAATCGCGCTGAGATTCTGGGACAGAAACCTGAAAGAAGCACTTACTCAGGTCAGCCATACAAGCGTAACGTCCAACACGAAACCGCGTTAGTACTGGAGTGAGGTTGTTTAACAAATTAACTCCAGATAAGACGGCGTGGTTAATAGACAATCCTTTGAAGGTGGCAGCACCGTCAAACACTACTCGAGGCTTGTCCTGTTTCGTTACGAAAAATGGCAGATACCAACAAGGGCCTTCATGATCAACTCCTAACCTTTAATTCATCGCATTGACAGACTCTACCCAACCTTCCTTAATCATTTTTTGAAAGGTCTCAGCTAGTTTTTGCTGCATTTCAGCATTTTTTAAAGCAGCGCGGCGCACGGTTTTCGTGCGATTTAAGGCACAAACGTAATTATTTGGAAACGATTCTACCACATCAGTTTTTAAAGGAATAGGAACCTCATAACGTGCATCTGCTACCTTGAGGAGGTTCGTTTCCACCAAAGCTCGAGTTATTTCGTCAGTTTGTGAGGGCTGAATTGTCTCATCCTCAAGCCGCAGTTGACTTAACGTTTGCTTCAAACTGACAATTTCATTTTTTAATTCATCGCATTCACACAAATCACAGCAAGTCATTAACTTTATCCTTGCATGATGTTACCGATTTACAAAACCGTCCCCCACTGGCAATAGGGCTAAGTCTAGTAAGAACAAGATTAGTATCATCAGAATTTGTACTTTCGCGTTCTTCCAAAACCGTAAGCAGCAATTTATCTGTTTGCCCAATTAAAATGTCGATAAGAAGGAAAAAAAAGCCGCTGTAAATCTCAATTTGAGATTTACAGCGGCTTTATTTTTCCTCCTTAAGCTATTTTCGTCCCATATTTACTGTATTCCGAAAAATGTCGATAGTTTTGCGACTTGAGATAGTGGGTATTTCAATATCTTTAAAGTGGTCAAGTTTATTTACATTAATAGAATGAGGCAGCACGTTCTGGTCTTCTGTAAAACCTGGCAACACCAAGGCGTCCTGAATCGTAGACGTTTCATTAGTTATAAGGGATTGAATAGCAAAGCTAGTAATGCCGCCCCTAGATGTAGTTTGCTCAGCAAGAGTTTGAATCCTCACTTTTTGCGTTGCATCCACATCTACGCCCAGTTCATTCTCTAACCCTTCAGAGATTGAAGTAGCCTGTGAGGCGGTATCGTGTTGGGCATAAGCTAGTGCAGATTTCCCCGTGTTGGGATTCAGCACTCGAACTGCACTGGTTCGAAGCAGCACTTAATCAACCAATGGTGTCAATCTTCTTACCACCCTCGGTTCACTACTAGAAGTGTTGTCTGTCTCGTCGTCTGAAAAGTTATTTTCACGCCGTCGCTCTGCGGCCCCTCGGCTGACAAAGCTAGAAGACGCAAATACTTCATGCAAGGCGGTTGCGTGCTTTTTGCCACGCGCTGGTCCACAAATGCGGCATTTCATAGTTTTTGAGCAATTAGACGCAATAAGTCCTGTAGCGAGACAATTAAAGCATCGATTTGCTTCAATAACGGTACGACTTTTGCCCTCATTAGTTGAAGCTTAAAGTTGATTACAGTTCCCCAGATAATGACTCGACACAGAATCATTGCTCACAAAACAAAGAGGGATCTGACGATTCCCAACCTGTTTTCGAATAATGTAGACTTACCATTCGTCCTCCTTTCGGAGGACATGTCTTCCTTTTTAACAAAAACAAATTGTCCTCCGAGGACGCTAAAAAATGCCCAAATGTTTTTCTTTTTGGCATTTTGAACAGCGAAAACATGACAAATCATTGTTACACAAAAATCTCGGAAAGTTTCAGCTCAAACTAATACCACGTGATAACCTTTGTTTTATTTTTTTTCTCTTCACTTGATTTTGGGCGGAAAATGGACGCGAAGACGTTTTCTTTGCTCTTCACTTGATTTTGGGCGGAAAATTGGGCATCTGCGGACGTGATGACCTTCAGAAAACCTGTCCTCCTTTTGCGCAGTGAAAATATGGTAACCATAATTAATGTCCTTAGCCGCGCCACCAGAATTTATAATTTCTGGTTTCACCGCCACGGATCAAACTTTAACGGGACCACGCCCAGAAAAAAAATCACGTGGTTTACCGTCAGACTCAAAGAAGGTTTGCCCATAATCTGACGTCATTAAGTCGAGTTCATGCGCAACAAACTTGCGGAGCAAATCAAAATCAAGGCAATTCAAGTCTAAACCATGCTGTGAAAGATAATCAAGGTACCGTGTTTTTAGCACACCGGGAAGACGGTTAGTCACGTCCATCAGTGATTGCCCAGAAAGCTTCCCAAATTCATCATGGGCGTAAGCGAATACTTCTAATGTGTTTAGATGTTTGTTGTAAGCTTTTAGCGAGCTAACATTGTAAGTTACCTTCGCTCCATTCCGAATTTTAATGACCTGGGGTTCGGTAGTCAGGCCACCGGATACGCCGCATCGCTGCCTCAAGCAATCTAGTGCCTTCTCGATGCGCTCGGAAGTCGATACGCTCTTCATAGAGGCCAAGAACAAATTTACTGTTTCGCGTGGCTGATCGTAGCAAGAAGCTCTCAGTATTTCCAACCGCCGTTCCTGGCAGGGACTTTTAGCCATAAGCTTACGAATTTGGTTTTTGTAAAATATAAATGCGCTGTTCGTACCATCATAACCAATTTAAGACGCCAAATTTATGTAGTCATTCCTACTTTGACGTTCTAGGTTAGAGTTAAACACAGTCTCTTTATTAGCAAAGGCAGGGTTCGATGGTTCTTGTTCGCAAGAACGGACCGGCAAGGCACCTTCTCTACGGTTTTTCGATTGTAGGTCTAGGTGCCCATTGTTACTCCAACGATATTCATGTCTGTCGTAGCTGTCACAAGAACTTGGTTCCGGGTTGATGAGAACGCCGTCATCCTGAAACAAAAGAGTAGAGTCTACATCCAAACGACCCTGAACAGGTAACTCTACTTTAGTTTCCTTAACCAGGTTTTTCCCGTCACAAACAGTCATAGGGGGTAATTTATTTAAAGGAACATTTAAATCAAGTGGGTTGCCACTGCCATTGGGTTTCCTATCCGTAGCCACGGGCAAGATACCTCGATGAGATTTGTCACGACCAAAGGTCACGCCAGTGCGGCTGTAGTAGCTTTTTCTACTTCTACGTGAGCCACCGGTGACGCAAGAACCCCTTTCCGACAAAGAGAGAAGCTTCTCCTCAGCATCAAGTTTAGCTTGTGCGACTGGAAGACAAACTTCTGCCTCAGCTTCAGCAGCAGCAGCCTCTGCGGCAGTAGCAGCAGCTTTGGCTTTAGCTTTGCCTTTTTCCAAATCGTAGCCTACATTGCTCGAAGCTCAGCACGCTGGCAATCCAGTTCAATCTGGTGTGCGCGAGCTCTGCTAGAGGTCAAGCTCACTTGTTCAGTCGTCTGAGAAAACTTATCAGTGGCATCAAGCATGTCAAAGCCATAATTTATTTTAGAGTTAGAATCAGTAGTTCTATTCTTATACTTATCGTAAGACAAACAACATTTTTCATAGAGATCAGCCGTGACCTTCATAAAGTTCGCTAACAAGTTCAGAGTCAGTTATATTATTCAGCCTAACTTGGAATTCGTTATACAAAGATGCAATTCCGTTAAAGTTAAAAGTGACGTTAGTTAACTCCGACTTTTTCACGCTTTGTAACTTATCGTTCAAATTCATATTAACCATTAACTGCCGCTTAACGGTCAACAGCTTGCGGTAAGTGCCCTTTTGAAGAGAACAACAAGTTCAGAGTCAGTTATATTATTCAGCCTAACTTGGAATTCGTTATACAAAGATGCAATTCCGTTAAAGTTAGAAGTGACGTTAGTTAACTCCGACTTTTTCACGCTTTGTAACTTATCGTTCAAATACTTCATATTAACCATTAACTGCCGCTTAACGGTCAACAGCTTGCGGTAAGTGCCCTTTTGAAGAGAAAGAGGGCATCGTCATGCGTTGCAGCGGAAGAGCAACCGGGGTTCCATCCCAAATAAAGATTTTCCAATTCTGCGCCTACTTCCGAAACAATAGGAGCAACACGTACCGCCGTTGTCTCCAGCACAATTATTAACATCCTCATCTTTATCAAAACTAGCCCCATTACTTTTAGCAGTAGCCATAATCTACGTTAAGTAGTTTGAACACAAAAAAACATACTCAAAAACAAACAATAAAAACAACCAAAAACCTTTCCGAAGCCGATCGTACGTCTTGCAAAGTCGCAAATAGGTATTTGGAATAGGATGGTGTTTCCAAATTTTCAGCTTGAAGTTGTTATTGTATTAATTGATGGACCACTGGAGTTCAGTTGGCAGGAAGCAATTAATTAGCTCAATAGCTTAATTCACTTTCGATAACCAATGTATTAAGAATAGAGATGGGCGAATAGTAATCATTCGTTAAAAAGTAACGGTTAAGAAGAAGTAACGGATAATAACAGATTCGTTTTGTCAAATTACCGATTCCAAATTGTATTCCTTTGCCATCCAGGGCCGAAACTACACAATGCGTGGCCTCCCCCGAAATTATGATCCGGGGCCCCGACGTCCAATTTTCCTCCAAACATCGGGTGAAGACCCCCAAAAAAAAGGTCTTCACGTTTTCCGACGTCTTTTGTAAAGTAATCATTTGGAACTGTTACTCAAAAGTAACGGTCAAGCTAGAGAAAATATACCATACTTTTTATCCTTCACTTGTATCCGTTTAGGTAATCACGAATCTGTGTTTGAGGGAAAATTGGACGTCGGAAGGCATGAAAACTTTTTTTTTTGGTCTTCACTTGAATTTGGGGAAAAAATTGGACGTCGGAAGACGTGAAGCTTTGGTAGAGATATGTGCTTAACCGTTACTTTTTAGTTGTTAGTGATTACATTTAAGTTCTAGGGGATTACTTTTAAGCTCTAAGTGATTACTTTTAAGTCCCAAATGATTACTTTAGAGTGTAAAGTAATCATTAAGAACTTAGAAGAAACGGTTAAGCACAATTCTATCAAACCTTCACGTCTACCGAGGTCCAATTTTCCCCTAACTTCAAGTGAAGACCAAAAAAAAAAAATGTTTTCACGCTTCCGACGCCCAATTTTACCCCAAACGTCGTGTTAACACCAACATAATCCAACATAATAAAAAAAGGTCTTTCATTCGTGATTACCTAAACGAATACAAGTAATTAATTAAAAGTAATCGCTTGGAAAGCACATCTCTAATTAAGAGCAGAACAGCTTAGCCTTTATATCTGTCAGAAATCGAACCAAAGCAGCAAAGCGAAGATACTGAGTCGTTGACGTCAGCACTAACAAAATAATAATTTCTGGCGAGGCAGCTGGCCCTTTTGGTCTTCTGCATTGCGAATGATTTACTCGCGGCTGAAACTCAGCAAGTGAAACCTTCAACGTTTTGAACTCTGGAACGTAGATGACTTTGGCAAGACAGCTAGGACTTAAAAAAGTAAAATTTGTTTATGTTACGAAAACCGTTGTAACATTGAAGCTTTCTTTGATAAAAAACTATTGCTAGGGCGTTGCGCTAAAGCCTTCACTCGTTTCTCACTTCTAGTCAAATCGCTGCAGTCTTGATCAGTGTTCCCTCTAAGCTGTGCGCGTGTGCGCGCGCACACGCCTTTTAGAGACCGCGCATAGACATATCATGATGATTGGTGGTACAGAACTTGAAGACAGTCAGAAGCAGAGGCTTCATATTTCCCAAACGTTTAGGAAATATGAAACCTTGGCTTCTGGATATCATGATGAAGAAATGTTCTTGGTTGGCAAGTTGAAGAAATTTATTCTAGGACCTGCTAAAAAGACGCATTTCTTCGCAAAGTGTACCGAGCAGTGGCGAAGTGCCATTGGGGCCCGGCCTCCCCTAAAATTTTTTGAGATGTGTTACTTTTTAAATTTAAATTTAACAACTTAACATTTTTAAATTTAAAATTTAAACTTAACACTTTTTAAATTTAACAGCTCAGATAACCGAGTGGTATAGAGTGTCTGTCTCTGAGCTGTAGACTCGGGTTTGATTCCGAGTCGGGTCAAACTAATGATTTTAAAATTGGTATTCACAGCTTTCCTGCTTGACGCTCAGCATTAATGGGATAGTGTGGAGAACAAGCCGGCAAGTTTACTTGTTGTGCCGTTCGGAAAGGCACTTAGCGGGATTCCCCCATCTTGGTGTGGTAGACAGATGGCTGGCAACTGCTAAGCGAGCTCGTATAGCGCATTGATCGCTTTCTCGTGATAGGAGGATAAATATGCAACTAAATAAAAATAAAAAAATTGAAAATGAAAAAATAAAAAATTTAGCGATTGCCATTTCGCATTCATGTTTAAACAAACCCCATACCCCCCTTTCTTATATTATAAATCTTATTGTTTTGTATTTTAATTTTTGCTTCAATCAATCATTTCGACTCAGAAGCAAAGTCAGTTTCTTGAGATCTGTAGTTAGAATTTAGAAAACATTTTGCATGCATTGTTAAAGATCATAGGCTCTAGAACAAACCTATACACGTCATCCCATCGTATGCGTCAAAACTAATAATAATTGCAGCCTTCTTTCATTTATTTTAGCCCAGCTTCTGCTTTTAGACATAAACTACTAAAAATAGTTTTGTATTGTCTGACACTATAATAGTGACTGCCCTCATTGCCGGTATCGGAATGTTCTACTTCGATAAGAAAATGTGCTGGAACGAGTTTTTTATGAGTGAAAGCCGTAAAAAACCGCTCCGCCCCCAGACCCCCCTTGCTATCGGCGGCTGGGGCTTCGCCCCCAGCTCCTTAGCAATGTCCTCCTCCTATGTTAAATCGTGGGGTCGCACTGATTGCGCATAATGTCCATAGTTAGGGTTGCGCATAATAAAATAAATTTCGATTTATCATCCAAAATGTGGAGTATCACGACATCTTTTGGTATCTTTTCCTTCCTTTCTTCGTAATGTTACTCAATGCTAAATACGGCTTTTGCAAAGGTTGTGATCAGTATCTGTTTAAGTTCTTACTCGGTTCCCTCTAAATTTTTTGGCTACACCACGCCTCAGGTACCGTGATCGAAAAATGTACCAGCAGTAACACAACCAAGAAAAGCTGCGCTACTAGTTTTCAATAGCTGCCATATACAATTTATTCATGGGTTGTTGGTTGTTGCGCAAACGTTGGTCATTTCCAAAAAAGTGCGCATTTGCCAAAGTTTCTGCGCACACAGACCACAGAAAATTAGAAGGAACATTGGTCTTGATCCAGCTATAACTCTTGATTGAAGGGCTAGGTTTTCTTTGGATAAAACGATAAAAAGGTTGCAGAATACAGCGACTTTGATATTGATGTTGCAAGTCAGTAAGCAAAAGATTGATCGCGTGAAATTTTACCAAGAATAATCCTAGCTAAAAACTAAAATTTTCAACTCAAATTGAAATACCGGTAATATAAAATTGTCTAACAGTCGTTTTGACGTGTTGACTCGACAAACTCCAATGCAAAACTATGAAATGTTGTGTGGTTTTATGGCGCTTCATACTGTAACTACTAAGGTCCTTCAGCGCCAAGACTAAATTTTGTCTAGAATTCACTGACGTATTTTTATTCTCTGTTCATTTCATCCTCCGCGCTACACTTAATTGCTGAGCATTTAGCAAGTGTAACAGCAGATACCAGTTTTAAAGTTTATGGTTTGACCCGAGTGAGAATAGAACCCAGCCTACCAGCCTCCAAGGCGAACGCTCTTAACCACCAGGCCATGGCGCTGATAAAATAGCAAAACCAAACAAGCAGGTGCATAAACGAACAACCAATCGTGCATTGCGGTGTCCTAATAGTTAAAAAAAGCGTTTTTTGTCTTATGACTAACAAATTACCGAAAGTGTGAAGTGTTACTATTATTGCATTGATTTAAAAACGTTGACCTGAACCGCGGCGTGGTAAGTGATGATTTAGAAACTGCGGTTCGAATCTCGGCCTGCCGTTCGAAACTGCTGTTCGAATCTCAACAAATTATTTGCCGATGCTCAGTGGCGCGGGAACGTTTTTTGGACAGGGGGGGCTCAAAATAGTAAGATTGAAAATAGTAAAATAGTAAGATTTAGTAAGAGGCGAAGCCCCCCAGACCCCATTTTCTCGCACGCACGTTTTTAAGAGCGGGACACTCATCAGTCCTACTTTGATATACATCAATTGCATGCCCGCTCAAGTGACTGGAATTTTTTCAGGATAATTTATTATCATGGAAAACAAGATTGCTTACTACCATTAGGCTTTTTTAACAATGCATGAATTATTACTCATGTATTTGTAAAATGCAAATACCTCAATGACAAAACCGAAAAACAGGCAAACAAAATTTGTCCGATCTAACTTTTGCTTTGCTGATCAGAGTTACAAGGAACAAACAATGCCTTACTAAGGTTTAAAAATAACAAAAAAACATGATCAAAATAAAGCACTGAACCATCAATCAATCAATCAATCAATTTTCTGGACCCGCTTATCCTTGGGGGTCGCGGGGGCAGCAGCTCGAGTTGGAGCCTCCAAGCATCTCGATCCTCTGCAACATAGGATAGATGCTCTGCTGGGATGCCAAGGCGAGACCAACTAAGATCTTCTACGTAATCTCGCCATCGAGTTCTGGGACGGCTTCTAGGCCTTCGAGCAATCGGTGTTGAACAGAGCAGTTTTTTGGCTTTTCTTTCCTGGGACATTCGTGTCACATGTCCATACCAACGCAGTTTCGATCTTTCTAGTCGGAGAAGCAGCGATTCGATGTATAGAGATTCACGAATATCAGCACGTTTAACTTTGTCCAACAAGGTCAAACCGCTAATTCTTCGCAAGAATCCCATTTCCGTTGCTTGAACTCGAGACCTCACTTTCTCATTCATGATCCAACACTCATGGCCATAAGTCAAAATAGGAACATAGACCGATCTGAAAATGGATAGCTTTGCCTTGGTGCAAAGCTCCCGTTTCAGTACCACAGATCTGTGGAGCTGGCGCATTACCGCACTTGCTTTTCCGATGCGGATATCCAATTCGCTATTTTGTCTGCCGTCACTTGTGAATGAGACGCCGAGGTACTTGAATTTCTCTGACTGTTTTAGTGGTACTCCATCAATTTGGAGAGAGCACTGCTTTGGTTGTCTGGACAGGCACATGGTTTCTGTTTTTGTTGAACTGATTTTCATTCCGGCAACAGAACATGCATCCGAAAACCTGTCAAGAGCTTGCTGAAGACCATTTTGGGTAGAGTCAAGTAGCACAAGATCATCTGCAAATAACAGACGTTGTACAGTGCATTCACCGATCTTTACTCCGCCACAAGACTCACTGTTCTTAACTATTCTATCCATATAAATAAGGAACAGAATAGGTGAAAGAGAGCAGCCTTGCCGTAGTCCCACACTTACTCTGAAAGGTTTCGTCGTTGCACTGTTAACACGAACACAGATCTCGGAATGCATGTACAGCGACTTAATGGCATTTAGTAACTGGCCATCAATGCCATACTGCAACAGCACCGCCCAAAGGTTGTCTCTAGGAATGCGATCATATGCTTTTTCAAGATCAACAAAACATGCATTGACCTCTTTTGCATATTCCCACGACTTCTCAAAGATTTGCTGCAAGGCAAAGATCTGATCCATTGTGCTTCGGCCAGAACGAAAGCCACACTGAGCATCCGTTAGTTTAGGCTCGACTATTTCACGGCATTTTTTTCAAGGCATTTGGCATAGACCTTACCCCGGACACTGATGAGAGATATGCCCCTATAATTGGTGCATTTTCTCTTGTCTCCTTTCTTGTGGATAGGTATTATCACACTAGTTTGCCATTGCTTTGGTGCTTGCCCAGTACTACACGCCACCTTACAAACACGAGTCAGCCAACGAACACCATGTATGTTCATTGCTTTTAACATTTCAGGTCTGATATCATCCTCACCAGGTGCTTTTCCAGTTTTCAATGATTTGATTACTCCATTCACATCTGCTTCGGTTATCTGAATATCTTCCCCAACCTGTTCTTCGTGAATTTGTATCGGTGTAGCATCAACTGGGTTTAAAAGATCACTAAAGTACTCTCTCCACCGATTCAAAATAGCATCTTGATCTTTCAGAGTCACACCATTTGAATCTTCGATAAAGAGAGCGGCTCGAGATCTTTTTCCACGCAAACGGCTAATGGTCTGCCAGAACACTTTGTTTGCCGTTTTGAAATCATCGTCTAACCTTTCTCCAAATTCCTTCCAGGCCCTTTCCTTAGACAGTTTAACTTTTGTGGCTGCCGCCATACGTGCTTCAGAGTACTGCGAACGAAGTTCAACTGATGACTTATTTGCAAGCCAGGCCTTATAGGCCACTTTTTTCGCACGAATAGCTTCTTTAACTTCTTGGTTCCACCAAGGAGTTCTTTTCTCGCTACTCTTCGTCCCTCCAACACGTTTACGTCCACAACAGTTAGTAGCGGACGCAATGACTGCTGTTCGAAACAAACACCACTCAGTTTCAATGTCTTCAGTAGAGGTCGGAAGTTTTTTGAACTTAGATGCAATGTTGTCTGCAAATGCAGTTCGTACCTCTTTGTCAACCAATGATTGCCATTTGATTCGATAAGTTTCTCGTGGTCGAAAAGTCTTTCGTTTTTTCAAGGGTTTCAAAGCTTTCAAAGTCCAGACAACTAGGTAATGATCAGTTGACAACTCAGCCCCTCTTTTAACACGGACATCAGACACGGTAGAAAACAAGTCCGCCGAAACGATACAATAATCAATCAGGGAGCGTTGTCCCAAAGAGTCTCTGTACCAGGTGTACTTATGAATTCTTTTGTGCTGAAAAAATGTGTTCATTATGCACAGCCCATTGGTGGCACAGAACTG
>OZ023249.1:449523-485565 GCA_964006365.1 Trididemnum miniatum
TAGAAAAAGCTACTACAGCCGCACTGGCGTGACCTTTGGTCGTGACAAATCTCATCGAGGTATCTTGCCCGTGGCTACGGATAGGAAACCCAATGGCAGTGGCAACCCACTTGATTTAAATGCTCCTTTAAATAAATTACCCCCTATGACTGTTTGTGACGGGAAAAACCTGGTTAAGGAAACTAAAGTAGAGTTACCTGTTCAGGGTCGTTTGGGTTTAGACTCTACTCTTTTGTTTTAGGATGACGGCGTTCTCATCAACCCGGAACCAAGTTCTTGTGACAGCTACGACAGACATGAATATTGTTGGAGTAACAATGGGCACCTAGACCTACAATCGAAAAACCGTAGAGAAGGTGCCTTGCCGGTCCGTGCTTGCGAACAAGAACCATCGAACCCTGCCTTTGCTAATAAAGAGACTGTGTTTAACTCTAACCTAGAACGTCAAAGTAGGAATGAATACATAAATTTGGCGTCTTAAATTGGTTATGATGGTACGAACAGCGCATTTATATTTTACAAAAACCAAATTCGTAAGCTTATGGCTAAAAGTCCCTGCCAGGAACGGCGGTTGGAAATACTGAGAGCTTCTTGCTACGATCAGCCACGCGAAACAGTAAATTTGTTCTTGGCCTCTATAAAGAGCGTATCGACTTCCGAGCGCATCGAGAAGGCACTAGACCGCTTGAGGCAGCGATACGGCGTATCCGGTGGCCTGACTACCGAACCCCAGGTCATTAAAATTCGGAATGGAGCGAAGGTAACTTACAATGTTAGCTCGCTAAAAGCTTACAACAAGCATCTAAACGCATTAGAAGTATTCGCTTACGCCCATGATGAATTTGGGAAGCTTTCTGGGCAATCACTGATGGACGTGACTAACCGTCTTCCCGGTGTGCTAAAAACACGGTACCTTGATTATCTTTCACAGCATGGTTTGGACTTGAATTGCCTTTTGATTTGCTCCGCAAGTTTGTTGCGCATGAACTCGACTTAATGACGTCAGATTATGGGCAAACCTTCTTTGAGTCTGACGATAAACCACGTGATTTTTTTTCTGGGCGTGGTCCCGTTAAAGTTTGATCCGTGGCGGTGAAACCAGAAATTATAAATTCTGGTGGCGCGGCTAAGGACATTAACTAGGGTTACTGCTTACATATTTTCACTGCGCAAAAGGAGGACAGGTTTTCTAAAGGTCATCACGTCCGCAGATGCCCAATTTTCCGCCCAAAATCAAGTGAAGAGAAAAAAAACAAAACAAAGGTCATCACGTGGTATTAGTTTGAGCTGAAACTTTCCGAGATTTTTGTGTAACAATGATTTGTCATGTTTTCGCTGTTCAAAATGCCAAAAAGAAAAACATTTGGGCATTTTTTAGCGTCCTCGGAGGACAATTTGTTTTTGTTAAAAAGGAAGACATGTCCTCCGAAAGGAGGACGAATGGTAAGTCTACATTATTCGAAAACAGGTTGGGAATCGTCAGATCCCTCTTTGTTTTGTGTGCAATGATTCTGTGTCGAGTCATTATCTGGGGAACTGTAATCAACTTTAAGCTTCAACTAATGAGGGCAAAAGTCGTACCGTTATTGAAGCAAATCGATGCTTTAATTGTCTCGATACAGGACATATTGCGTCTAATTGCTCAAAAACTATGAAATGCCGCATTTGTGGACCAGCGCGTGGCAAAAAGCACGCAACCGCCTTGCATGAAGTATTTGCGTCATTTAGCTTTGTCAGCCGAGGGGCCGCAGAGCGACGGCGTGAAAATAACTTTTCAGACGACGAGACAGACAACACTTCTAGTAGTGAACCGAGGGTGGTAAGAAGATTGACAGCATTGGTTGATTAAGTGCTGCTTCGAACCAGTGCAGTTCGAGTGCTGAATCCCAACACGGGGAAATCTGCACTAGCTTATGCCCAACACGATACCGCCTCACAGGCTACTTCAATCTCTGAAGGGTTAGAGAATGAACTGGGCGTACATGTGGATGCAACGCAAAAAGTGAGGATTCAAACTCTTGCTGAGCAAACTACATCTAGGGGCGGCATTACTAGCTTTGCTATTCAATCCCTTACAACTAATGAAACGTCTACGATTCAGGACGCCTTGGCGTTGCCACGTTTTACAGAAGACCAGAACGTGCTGCCTCATTCTATTAATGTAAATAAACTTGACCACTTTAAAGATATTGAAATACCCACTATCTCAAGTCGCAAAACTATCGACATTTTTCGGAATACAGTAAATATGGGACGAAAATAGCTTAAGGAGGAAAAATAAAGCCGCTGTAAATCTCAAATTGAGATTTACAGCGGCTTTTTTTCCTTCTTATCAACATTTTAATTGGGCAAACAGATAAATTGCTACTTACGGTTTTGGAAGAGCGCGAAAGTACAAATTCTGATGATAATAATCTTGTTCTTACTAGACTTAGCCCTATTGCCAGTGGGGGACGGTTTTGTAAATCGGTAACATCATGCAAGGGTTATGGGGCGCCGAATGTAAAGCAGTAAAAATGCGCGTTTTTACGCTTTTTTTCGTGTCAAATTGCATATTTAACCAAATATGCAAAACGGCACATGACAAATTGCATATTTATTTAAATATGCAAAATGGCGTTGTCAAAATGCATATTTACTCAAATATGCAAAATGACGCATGACAAATTGCATATTTACTCAAATATGCAAAATGACGCATGACAAATTGCATATTTACCAAATATGCAAAACGGCACTTGCCAAAACGCATATTTAACCAAATATGCAAAATAGCGCATGACAAATTGCATATTTACCCAAATATGCAAAATGGAGCTGCCAAATTGAATATTTAAACAAATATGCAAAATGGCACATGTCAAATTGCATATTTACCAAATATGCACAGTGGCGCTTAATTGCCAAATTACACATTTCAATAATCACGCAAAATAACCCCTAAATATGCATTTTGTCATTGTCACGCATTTTTGTGTCTTTACAATTGGCATGTGTAACGCGCCAAGTGTAAACTCACAAAAATGCCTAAAAATAAAATGTGTGTCTTTGACGTTTCGTGCGCATTGGCAAAATTCAAAGAAAATATAATTGGTCGTTTTTAAAATTTCTGTTATTCCAAAAATGCCCGCACAATTTGCAAAATTAAATATGCAATTTGACAAATATGCAAATTGACAAATATACAAATTGACGTGTGTGTCAAAATGCATATTTAGTTCAGATCCATAATCACATGTTCTGTACGGTCTGCTTGACTTGTACAATCTTGTAGTCCACGACCGCGTGTAGTGATAGTCGAAGTTGGTTCGCTGCTGCTTGACGGGAATTGGTTCAACGTTAGGCCTACTCAAAGCTTTACGCTGTTTAGGCTGTGAAATTAGTAGTTACCGGTGAAAAGAGGGTTTGCTATTTAATAAATATTCAGCGTGGTTCGAGAACAGGTTACTAGGCCTACGTTCATATGCGTAACTTATAATATGATGGAGCCTACCGGTAATGATACAGTAGTAGGCTACTGGGCTAGTTTGTTTGTATTTTACGACCCCCAAAAAACTCAAAACAAGAAACAAAAGTAATGGCCGAAAAAAAGAAAATAGCGACAAAGCAATTTACTTTAAAACATGCATTAATTAAAAACAGTACCGGTACAGCTGGTACGTAGGTCAGCAGAGCAGTAGGCCCTAGACCTGTTTCAATAAGCTACATAGTTGCGAAAAAATGCCAGGCTGCAGTGTGTCTCTAAAATTAGTCTGTAAATGTCTACTATGAGTAATGCTTACAATGAATAGTTAAATACCATACTACAGATAATAGGTTACCAGTGTTGTCCACTGCTGCTGAATTCCAATGTTTGCTATTGTATCTTGTGATTGTTGTTGTCACTTCCATTGTTTATTTTTTTAAAGTTTGTTAGGTAGTTTTTTGATTCTACAAAACTAGCTACATTTTAACAGTAGGCCTACATGATAGGGTACATGTTATTGTGTGCTAGTCTTGCTTTTTAGGCTGACCAGTGGATATATAACACCAAGCCTGTAACTGTGTTTAAATCTGTTCAGCATGAGATACACTGACACAAGAAGATTTGGTCTATGCACTTTTCATCATTTGATAAAATTGTGTACTATGTTTTAATCCATTCTATGTAAATATGATTTTAGATGCACGCATATATAGTTTATAGTAAATAGTAGTAGTAGATAGTACAGGCTCTTACTTCTTGCCTCCTTGACACAGCTTCATCAACATCAGATCACCCTGCTCAGTTTCTAACTCCTGGAAGAGTGTGGCAGTACAACAATTTGCTCCCTTTCTGAACTCAAATGACATTCATAGCTATTAGGCCTACTTAAAAATGCATTCAAGCAAAGACTTGACAAAAGTTTTTGAAACTGCAATGCAGGCTGCTTCAGCTGCACTGGTTAATATTTTAAGTGGAACTGGACAGTCAAATGTCCCAAGTCCTTTGAATAACTATCCAGGTTCCTCGTCAAGTATATCGGTATGCTTATTATATAATTGAGTAGGTTAGGGTTAACCTTAGACCTCTTATTGCAGATAGAAACATAGTATCTTCGGTTTTCACCTGAGAATCGTTTCTCTAGCCTTAACAGTTCAAAAGTTATATGTGGCATCATTTCATGCAGTGTGGTAGTAAATGGAAAGTGGCAACATTGTTACGTGATTGTATGCTGATGGTGACCTTGATTTTTTAATAAGGAACAAAAATTTTTATTTACTCCACCGTGATGTTCAGTTGTCTACTTTCCAGGACAACTAGTCGAGAAAGGAAAGTCAATTAGTAGTTCACTGAAAGAGCACATTTTTCTATGTTGTTTCTTTAAAATATGAATGTTAATAATAAGATGTAGATTTACAATTACTAAACAATCACTATGTTCGTAGAAGGGATGTAATTAGCCAGTGTGGCGGTGTTTGAATGACTGGTGATTGCTGGTACTGGTACCGGTAGTTAATAATATCATTTATTTTTTGTAGGTTACTTGTCCTTTTGAAGATGATTTAGAAGATTTTCAATTGGTATGAGAATTTTGTACTATACCAGTAGTTTTTGACATACCGTAAAAAGGGGATGCTTTGCCCCCAAAAATGAAAGTTTTTTGTTATTTGATAT
The DNA here is from genome assembly GCA_964006365.1 of Trididemnum miniatum. Taxonomy (NCBI): domain Eukaryota; kingdom Metazoa; phylum Chordata; class Ascidiacea; order Aplousobranchia; family Didemnidae; genus Trididemnum; species Trididemnum miniatum. Next base: position 454,661 of record OZ023249.1, read on the forward strand.
ATATATGTATATTTTTCGTTCTAACGATGATTTTTCTCTTCAAAGTAGGTACCGGTATACGCTATCAAAGAGTTGTGTTACACAAATTCTTCACAACCAATAGGGTGTAGTCCAAAAATTTTTTAATTTTTTATTTATTTATTTGAAGTGGGCAAAATTGTCCGACTCTTTTCAATTATGTCTATTATGCTTGTTTCAGGTTTTTCAGCTACCTAATGCTTCTATTAGCAATGATAACAGTGTGAAATGCATTTTTACCCACTTGAGGTGTTCTTTGAAAACCAAATTGCTCACATTTAACTGCTTGGCATGGCACTTTGACTTTTATACCTTGCATGCTTGTACAATATGCAAATATTATGCTTATCAGTTAGTGTTACAGTTGTCAGCATTTCCTATGTCATAATACACACACCTCACAAGTTAAAATTTTGATACCGTTAGTTGACTGACCGCAGATAGTCAGACACTTCATTTATACCATATTATGTAAGCTTCTCATGACAATAGGAGAGAAGATGTAGCTTTAATCCTATGGTTCCGACTTGGAATCAAACCCAAGTCTGCAGCTCCCAAGGCGGGCGCTTTTACCACTTGGCCATCCGATTAGCAATATCAATAGTAAATGTACAAAATGTGGGTCAAGTTTACTCCAGTGGGTAAAGTATCCCCATTTTACGGTATAGGTGGAGTTGCATTTACACATAAAAGCATATTTGGGATGCAGACCAATTTTGTCCTGATACGGTATGCTTTCTTTTATATCTAGCCTGTGTCTAACGATCATTACGATGTTTATTTTTCATAAGTTAAGAATTTTCATGTGAAACACCACTTCGAAATTTGCCGTTTATGTGTTCAGTTGATGTAACCACAACGAAGTTATATTATTTTAAATTCTTACATTTGATGCAATTATTTTCTTTGTTTCATTACTTCTCTATGACATAGAAATAGATTTTAATTGGAGAAGTATGAAAAACTTCTAACAGTATTGTTTGAAGCCTACTCTTGACCTCTCGGTTTTATTTTTATGATATGTTACTGACCATGATGTTTGTTTGTTTTTTTTTTTATGTGACAAAAGGCCTAAAATATTAGTATGATAATTATTTGCTAGGTCGTCTGCCCTGCCTAAAATGCACTTGTATATACATAATAATGGGCCATGGCAGCAAATGTTTTTGACAGCTTTGCTACTGGTGTGGGATTCTTAGTCTTGACCAAAAAAATCCTGAGACAATTTGTTCTAACCCGCTAAGTGTCAGGACAACTAGCCTTGAAACCTTTCGCCATCAGGACAAGTTGTCGAAGCAGTGCAATTTTTTTACTGATAAAGTGTTAAAAATTGCTTAGTTTTTCGCTCTTTTTTGTTCAAAACTAGCAGTCTCATGTTTTTTTGCAAGCATCAATCGTACTGTATTTTATTTAAATCGTCATATTATGTGCATTTATGCAGGTTATTAAGAGCTACCAAAATTAATTTTTACCACTATTTACTTAGCTGATTTTTTATTAAAGTTGAAGATTTAGAAAATAATCATTTTTTGTGCTTTTCCATTGAAAGAATTTTATCCGTTTTACGACTAGTTGTCCCGACGGCGAGACGTCTCAACGACTGGTTGTCTCATGACTGAGGATCCTGCCCCATCTGCTGTAACATATGTTCTTCAGCTAGACACAAGCTTGTGGGCTGAATCCAAGTTACTTTGACCAAAATCATTGGGACATTTTTTATTAATAGGAACCAAAAAAGCCCAGGCAGCTACCATCTATTAGAAGATCTGCTGGTGCTCAACTTTTGAAGAGCCAAGGTCGCCGTCGTTCAACCAAACTGTTTATCAGAGAAGTAATTTGCCTTCCTCAGGAATATTTGGTTGCATCTCAGCTTACTGATAAGTCGTACAAAGTTCCAAGAGGAGCAATCAGAAATCGGTTATCAGAAATGGGATTGGTTGGAAGGCTTACCTTGTGCAAAAGCATGTCTGAAGGAGATATTTCTTCCGAAGTAGCGATGCTTTTTGAAAATCTGTTTGAAAGTGATGATTCTGATGGCATCAGTTTTAAGTTTCACTTTTTAATTACTCCAGCTGGAACCAAAATATTAAGTCAGCCCAATGTGAACGCAACATTCAAATGGGACGGAGCTGCAGTGCTGTCATTGAGCAGGTCTGTACTGTACATCGCTGCTTACAGTAAACTAAAAACAAGCTTGCCACTTGCAATGGAAAGCTTAGATTGCAAAGCTCAAAAACCTCCAAAGGATGTCATAACAATAGCGTTAGATAGCGAGGTAAAGCAAAATTTGGGTGATGGAGTTGATGAAACAAAGCCATCTACATTGTACAAGTAAGAAAGAGAGTTTTTGTTGATATTTATTACGCATGGCTGAGTGTAACTATACGTACTTTTTTGGGTAGCCTAATCTATTTTTTTTCACTTTAAAGCAGAGGTTTTTAACCTGTGGTAATTACCCACTAGTGGGGAAATTGAGGATTTCAGGTGGGTAATTGGAAGTTCCGGAACACAAAAGATATGGGCAGTAAAAGCTTTAAGCAAGAATGAGAGAGCCAACACGATGTTTGGAATCGATAAGCATGACGTTTCGAAAACTTATCTGTTTTTATCATCAGATGCAGTTCACGATAGGTCATTAACTGTAATCTGAGAGAATATTTTTCAGTAGGCAGGTAAGACAGTATGCTATGATACCATGGTGATGAAAAAGCCATATTAGGACATCATAATCCATTAAATAAAACCTGACATTAACTTGATAGTCGCTGCAAAGCAACTACAAAAATCACATTGACGATTTGAACCAATGTCAATATTGTTCTTAATAAATTATTCTTTTTGTTATTAATAAATTATTGTTATTAATAAATTAGTTCTTAATAAATTATTATTTAAGTTTTGTTTCAATCGCATTAATTTGTCTGCAGTTGATGCAAACGAGCAATTTCTTGTCGTTTGTTCACAAATCTTGCGGAAAAAATTTTAATGTCCGAAATTTTTAGAGCAAATTCGGACATTTGTCCGACATTTTACAGCAAAAAAATAACCCCTGTTTGACAAGCAATAAGGTGCGAACTTACTACCAAATTAACACGGACAGTAAGTAAACAACAGTCGTGAAGCCGTTAGGTGCGAAGTGGTTTTTCGAGCCTCGTGCTTTGCCAGTCAGTTTTGGTGGTGGCGAGTTTGCTTCGCGGTCAGTGAGAATGGCGGCCAATTTGCGGCGGTCAGAGTTGTTGTGTACCGGATTTTTCAGCTAGTTTTAAAAAGTACGTGGGGTAGTGGGAATATAAATTTATTAAGTAGTGGAAGTGGGTAATGAAGGAAAAAAGTTATGAACCCCTGCTTTTAAGCATTAAAAAGTTAAGAACGCCTACATTTTAAGCATTACATGTATCAGGAGACTTTGAAAAGTAAATGCTACCGTTGAGTCAAAGATTTCTTTGCTCCTGCTTTCATCCATCGCTTTTTGTACAAATCAAAAGTTGAAATGTTACTAGGCCTACGTGGCATACGTTTTAAGCATACATTTGGCCACAAGTATTACCTATCTGTCCGTAAATCTGTACTTCGAGCTGTAAATTAAAATCTTTTATATTTATGAGGATAGGGTAATCCTAACCCTGATTGGCAATTTTTTGTTTAATTTACTGCGTTGAAGTACCAGATTAGTAGAGATTACTCTCTTGTTTCACCATTGAACGACTCAATAATATCCATGTGTTGGAAAAACGATGTTTACGTGTAACATGTTTCAAGAATTCATCTTTTTTTATACCACTTTCAGGTTTGTTATGCTGTTTTTAGTGATTTCACCAATTGGTTTGGTGTCGAAGAAGAAGAAGAAACAAGTCCTGAATTACAGGAAGCAATTGTCGAATGCAAAAACATGTGAGCGCTTGAAATCAATCATGGATCTATTGAACGTGGCGGTAGACTCTTAGATTACCTTCTTGCCTAAAGGGGGTTTATGGTCCACACAACTTCACTTTTAAAAGATGAAGACAAATACGAAACTCCATTCGCGTAGGTTCCAGCCCGGGAAGTTGGGCCGTTCTTGAGAAGACGTAATGTTTTCTTGGCCTTAGGCACCGTTGACTGCTTTGAGATTGTTCACGTTTCTTGCTTCATTACGTCATTGCATGGGCGAATAACTCTACACTAAAAGCAAATTCAGACTCAGTCACTAAGTTCGGTTCACTTGTAGCGACTAACGAAGCGCGGTGAACCCTACCCTAGTGCTGTGTTGGGGTTCCCCATAGCAGCAGTGCATTTGATATTACAGGTAGACCTAGTATATTATTCATGCTATGCAAGGGTGAACGTCTGCGCGATAGTCATGAGTGGTACATGTCTAACATAGGCTTGTAGCGGTAGTTTACCTAGCCTAGGCCTATAGCGGTAGGCCTAGGCTATCAGGCTATGGCAAAGATATGACATACCAGTAGATTTTTCAGTTGTTCGTGTTCAGATCTCGACGCCGCTCTTGGATGATTGTGTGTGATGTTTCTCTTTTGGTTTGATGTCCAAACAATTTCTTCACCCTGTTTCACTTTGTTATTTCAATTTCAGAAACGAAGATGAACAATCGTTAGAAAAATGCCTCGCCAAATTGCAAGAAAAAATAAACCCGGAACAAGTCAATTATTTCAATCTGAACAGGCGCAGTTTATTAGCAGGTCAAACTGGCATTATCGTAGCGTTAGACAAACGAGCGCCACATTACTTTATGGATTATTATCCAGTTTAGTTGCGACAGCATTACCTACAGACTTGACCGCAGAAGCCAGTGGTTTTAAATTTGGTTTCGATAAGTCAGGGGTTCAGCATAGATCAAGATACGTACAGACATATACCGGAGGTGTGGTCTATGCGGCCCAAGAAGGGTTGCCGCATTTTAACGTATTTTTTGAGGTGCTTGACGGGATAAAATGCAGTGACCAAAAAAAAGGTCAGCTCTGGTTACGCGGATGGTCCACAGTGCTTGTGGATCTTGTTTTGCTCATCGCAGGTTTCAGACGATGAAATTTTGTTTCTGGTTGGCCCGCTGTGTCGGGTTCGGTGAACGCCTGCAGAAACGTAGCTGGGTTTGATACCTCTAATATCTTTGAAGAACCACTGGTCTAAGCAACAAAAACGGACAATTAAATTCCTTTGTTTCAAGAAAAATAATATGGAAATGAATGACTTGTTAGCTGTTTCAACATTTAAGTTTAAAAACAATTCATAATTCGCCTCTTGAGCGGGGCATAGCCTATTCTAACTCTTCCTTTGAAAAAAATCAATTCTATTGAAAATATTCAACTCCAAACAATTCTAACTCGTCCTTTGAGCGGGACTTGAAAAGTTTTCACTGCCAAGACACGGCTACATAATTAAGCAGTTTGGTGATATTGCGTTTTTTTTTTTTTTTTCTTTGTTCTACTTTTTGCAGTGCTGTTACCATGCGAAATTGCAAATTTTAGAAAAAGGAGAGGGTAGCAAAGTCGTCAGGTTTTCCATTACCTAAATATTTAGTCTTTTTTGATTTAATTCCTGTTTTTGCGAAGTGATGCAGCTTGTTTAAGCCAACCGTCCGTTGCCGCTATACTGTAAAACAAATTTTATGAAATACGCAAAACAGATCTACCTGATCATTCACGTTAAGCCATTAACGTTGCGCAATGAACTGTTGTTAAGCCTTTTCTAATGATGTAGCGTTGTGACGGTTTACGTATTAATTGCAATAACCTACTTTGCAGGCGCTGTTAGAACCTTAAAACGAGATGGCTTTATCGAAAATGGTCGAATTGACGTTACGTTTGTTGACGGCAGCGGAAGTGGCGAAGGTTCAGTCGATTCCGGCGGCCCAAGCAGAGAGTTTCTGAGACTGTGCTTGCAGCAAGTAATGAGCGCCAGTATATTCTCTGGAGCTGAAACTGGAAAATATCTTACAAAGTGCAGTTGAGTAATGTGGTTTCCGAGTGCTGTGTAGAATGCAGAGTTTACTATATGATAAAGCTCCGTACTTGGTTGTACTGTAGTTCTCATAAATAGTATGTTACCATGTTAGATGTACTGTTGTGTTTTGAAGTAGTTGAGTTATTGATCAATTGTTTTTCATGGTTTGTATGTTAGCGTGCCCAGGGAAGACCAAAGACGTCAATGCAAAACATCTCTCAAATACTTAAATTCCAAAAATTAATTGCTTTTTAAAAAATAACCTTTTTTCTTTTGTAAGCAAAAATGCTTTGCCCAGCTGATGGGGCAAAGTGGACATCATATGATACTTGCCCGAATTCCCTTTTATTGTAATTGTACATGAGGACAATTTTTACGATTAAGCTTGCTCTGTATAGTTCGTCAAGTTTAATTCTAATATATATATTTTTTGTACTATAGCGACTCATATCATGGTAAATGACTTAGTGGATAACCCGCGAAACTAGCTCCGCAGACCAGTGCGCTGACCACTCGGCCAACTTCATTGGCTGCTTTACTACGTGATACCAGTGATCATACTAACATAGCAGCGTCTAGAGGAAAAAAGTATTGGCTATTGAAAGATTGCCTATCCTTAGTTTAACACAATAGGCTTATATGAGTTCACATGGCAGCAACTATACGCTGCTGCTACGACTGCTTTACCCCAACTTGGTAGATTTAAATAAACTCTCATCATCACAACAATAAAGTGTTACCAAGTAAAAGTTGGTGCAAAGGGTAAACACTCAATCTAAAATCTCACAGGTTAAAAAATTTTTCAATCGCAAAACAATGCAAAGTCACTGCTCATGTTGTACATTGATGACATCATTTTTGTAGATAATTATTAAACTGAATTGCTGTAAACTAGGTGAACCTGTATTGGCAATTTTTTTGCTCAAACAGTCAGGTAGTTAATTCTGTAGCTGTTGAGCAAAATGCATTTTTGTGTCACTTGTGATTTTACGAGAACATTTATGTGGCCAGTTTGCACCGCCTTTTCGTAATCTTATCTTGGTCTTATTAACATTTCCGATGCGGGTAGAACGCAAAGTATGTTCTAATACTTGGAACCATCAACTTCATGTTTTTACAATTGCTATTTTATGGATGGTTTAAAAACTTCTTACCAATATCTGCATTCTATTGACGATTGTAGATGCTGCCAATGAGCGAGATGATTACTTTCGATTTGGACAATTAATTGCATTGTCAGTGATACATGGAGGAAACGGCCCGTGTTGCTTTACAGAAAATTTCTACAACATGATTGTTGATAGAGCACGCAGCTCGTATCAACTTGACATGCTGTCCAGCAATTCTACTGTGTACCAGCAATTATACACGGTAGGTGAACGTACGCTAGTTTGCAGTTGAAGTGTATCAATAATGAGATTTTCTTCAGCCCTTTTGTCTTTTTTTCCACAATGCTAATGGTTAAATCACTTATATCACTCAATTACAAGAACGTTTATGGGTAAGGGTTATGGCAATGGTATCCCTTCTACATTACTTTTCTTCGTTTTCAAATTTTGCATACAATATCATAAAAATAACCTTGATATTTGTGCTTGAGAAGCTATTATGATATTTCACAGTTATTCGTTCAAGCAAGAAAACTTTGTTTTACGTAGTAGTTACTTAGCATTTTTTACTGCGACTTTGTTAACTGTTTTATTTTACACATTATTTCATTTTATGATTCCACGTGAACTAGCTCTAAGCCAAAATTTAGTAAAATTATTGTGATGCTGGTAAAAGAGTTGCTGTGCATACCTGCATTATCGTATATACAAATAATGTCTCAATCATACCGCGTTCCTATAAAACAAACGACGTTTTTCTCGCAATCAAAAACACTTTTAAAGAAAAGCAATAGCCTGCAGTTTACTGTTCTACCGAAGTACTGTAATGCCTGAACCAGCGCCCAATGCATTTACCTTACATAGCCTACTGTTACCACGTTGCATATTTGTACGGGAAATATATTTCCAAGCTATGCGGTGAGAAGTGACTTAGCAATCCTAGCTGAAAAGTTACAAAAGTTTCGACAATGTTGTATCATGCAGATTTCAACTGCAGAAGGAGACGACAATTTCTCGAAAGCCATAGATGAGGCAAGCATGCTTTTGGAGGTGGCTGGTTGTCAAATGTTTCACTTGCGTGAGAAGAAAAATATTGTGCAGTTTTGTTTGAAGTTCGTTTTTGAAGAGCGACTGAAGAAAGAGATGGAACGGTATGATGGGTGATATGGAATGTTATGATGCAGTTTGGGGCACACGAAAAGCTTTAATTATCGTAACTTAACGGCTAAAAAGTTGTGTCATGCGTGAAACCTTCTTTGAATCAACCTACATAAAGGTTGTTTCACATTTTTCAAAAAACTTCTTGTAAATTTTATATTGCTAACTTTTGAAATAAGGCTTCTGCGAAGACGAACGCGGATTTTGCGATTATGGAATAGTGAATAGAATACCTTTGCTTGTAACATCAGAAGATAATGTGTTTGTACCTGCGTTAAAACTTTTGACATTTATCTCGTTACCACATATAGCTTCGTATGCACAAATATTAAGTTAATCGCGGGCGCTATTTTTAGATTTTGTAGCGGACTCAACTTCCTTGGACTTTTGGATGAAATGAAACTCTATCCAAATGCATTTAAAGAGTTGTTCACATACAAGAAAAGCAGTTTGACCGCTCTCACGCTAATTGATGACATATTAGCCATATTAGCGGACATACGTTATTCACCTCAAGGAAGCAATGCGCGATTGGTGGAGAATGAAATCATTTCTTGGTGGCGGGATTACGCGTTTGAACTGGAAGGTATCCTTTCAGCCATTATTTGAAGGCCTGATTTTGTGATTACAATTATTACCTTTTCTTTTTTACATTGTATTTTTGCAAGACAGCATATTGCAAAGATAATGAAAAGTAGTCATCAGGTTTTACGTAGCCTTAGTGAAGTAGTAGCAAATTGCAGGTAGCAATGTCATTGCTGCAGTAGCAGGTTTACTTTTGGCTACTTATTTATGCAATTACGTTGAATATTTTTTAGATGGAAGCGCTGCCTCAACTCTTCAAGAACTTCTGATATTTTTTACTGGAGCTGAACGAGTTCCGCCATTGGGCTTAATCCCCAAACCCTGTATAGAATTTGCGAGCAGCAGCAAATATCCTCTTGGAAACACCTGTGCCAACGTCCTGAGTTTGCCTTCTGCAGATACTTACGAAATGTTCAAGGATCGGATGGACTTTGGCATAATGAACAGTCCGGGATTCGGTAAAGCGTGAAAACAATTCTCTAATAACTTGAGCATACCGATATACCTGAAGAGGCGACACTAGCATTGATGGTATTGATAGGACTTGTGACATTTGACTGAATTGACTGTACTGTGTAAGACCTATCTAGTATCTACGTTAATCTTTCATGCAGAGGATTATCAAATTTTGGACTTGGCTTTTAATGAAACTGAATTGTTGAGTGTTGACGATGAGTGGCGTTGCTGGCTTTCGCGTGGTTAAACTTAAAATCGCTGGCAAGGCAAAAAATAGTTTTTTCTGAGTGAAGAAATATTTTTGAAATGGTAAATTTCAGTTATGTCTTTTCGAATAGCCATGCCAACCCTAACACATTCAATTACATAAGCGTACCGATATACTTATGGAGGAAGGTGATACCAGAATTGTTATTCATAGAATTTGGAACATTTGACTGTGCAGTTCCACTTCAGTAAAAAACTGATACTAAACGTGAACTTTAATGTTTAATGCGAAATTTCAACTAAGGTATTTCGTAGCTTAAGCGTAACGCACTATACTTCCATCATTGGTGGCAGCTTGCAAATGAAATGTTTGTGAGTGCTGCCGACATTTTTATAAACTAGAGTGATGGGGTGTCCCTTTCTTTTACGTTTTTTCGCTAACTCTTCGTTTTATACCATTTTCACAATGCAAATCGGCACTGAAACTCATTGCAAAAACTTTTTGATAAATTTTGAGTTATTCATACCCGGGGGAGACTTTGAAATATTTTGGGGGGTAAGTGACGTAATCGAAAAGTACTCATGCTAAACGACTGAATGTGATGTCAAACACTTCGAAAGACATGATTTCCTATCTGTCTGTAATAAATTTTAATGCTCTATCTCGATCAGAAAACGACTTATTTAAAAAATTGAAATTAGTGATACGTGGATAGAAAAAGATCAAAAAATTCTAATACACATCCATGAATCTTAACTCTTTTTCTGATCGAGATAGAGCATCAAAATGTATTATAGACAGATAGGAAACCATGTCTTACAAATTGTTTGAAATCAAATTCAGCCGTGTAGCATGTACACTTTTTGACTTACGTCATTTACCCCCCAAAATATTTCAAAATCGCCCCCGGTCATGAAGAACTCAATATTTTTCAACAAATTTTTACAATAGCTTTCCGTGCAGATTTGCACCCTGTAAATCGTGTGAGCTACCCAAATCTGCGAAAATGCGTGTCTGGCAATGACTGGAAAGCTTTTAGTTTGGCTGAAATATTTTAATCATTTTTAGCGTTATTATGGAATTATTGATTGATTTAAAATCAGTGAAATTGACGAAACGTTTATTATTAATTCATGACTATTTGTATGTTGTAAACAGTACGAAATATGTACTTGTTAAGGTGTATTTCATAAGGTTGCAGTTAGTTTTGTCCGCTTAATTACGCTTTTAAACCAGTAGCTTTGCGTAAGTTATAAATCCAATTATTGAATTGACAGTGTAGAAATAGAAGACACTCTTTCGCTCAACATAACTTCTATCCTATTAAGTCATAATTCTTTACCAAACCACCAGCCTGCCCCTTCCCAATCAGTAATCTTATTCCTTTGAAGACAGCGTTTTTTGTGCTTAATTTGAAGCAGTTTTTTTCCGATTTCCGAAAATGTATGAAAAGATTTTTTTTCGATTTGCGGCCTTTCATTTCCGATTTGCGAAAATTATGTAGGCAAGACCTCAGCAACTAACTTACTATCCTAGAAAATTATGTTGATGCAATGCAGGAACAGATTTAGAAATGCAGCTTTCAGGAAGAGATTCCATCGAAATTAAAACAGTGACCTTATGAGGCTATAAGTTATAACCATGTTTTTGAGCTCCAAAAAGATTTTCTGTTTTGGTCACAATGATGTAATCTACTACAAGATATCTTCTCAAAGGATGAAACATTCACCATATTAAGCCCATGGCGTCCGAGTGTAATGAGTTTGAAAAAACATCTATTCCAGATTAGATTTATAACTTACGCAAAACTACTGGTTTAAAAGCGTAATTAAGCCGACAAAACTAACTGCAACCTCATGAAATACACCTTATTAAGTACATATTTCGTACTGTTTACATATACAAATAGTCATGAATTAATAATAAACACTTTGTCGATTTCAGTGATATTAAATCATTCCATAACTCCATAATAACGTTTAAAATCTTTAAAATATTATCAGACACGCATTTACGCAGATTTGAGTGATCAGCAACGTATAATGGCGTCGCTTCAACTTGTTTCACTTTCTCTACGCGAGTTTCTGCGGCCATGCGCTATGTAGTCTTTCTCTACGATATCTATGGTTGCGCCTCCTGGAGTATCAAAAAATAAAAATTTTGGAAAACGTTTTGCATTATTTTCTGTTCTTTTTCACCAATGCTGTTATGTTGTTTTTTCGTTTTTATTCAATTAAAAGCGTTGTAATAGTAAGGTATGAGCAATGGAGCATGTGCCTATGGGCAACTTCAACTTTATGTTGTGTTGCATGCAACAAGTGACACAAATGAGAATGAAGAAAAAACGTAATAATAAAGATACAGCAGCCCAGTAAGTACACTCACAACTGGGAGGCTCCGAAAAGACCTTTCGGTAATGGAGTCACAGAGCCCCCTTATTAAGATCATAAGTCTCATTAAAACAATGCGGAAAAAAAAAAGATCGCTTGCCGAGCTCTGTGAGGAAGTGTGCGACAGAAAATTTAATATTTGGTGTAAGAAAGTAAATTTTAATTTTCTTCTGAGCGAAATCGGTGACATTATTCTGATTTCTGCGGCAATGGAATTCCAAAAGTTAACGCTGTGATATATTTCTTTGCATTTTGTTTAAACGTAGGAGAGGAATATAAAGTCTCTTTGGGTTGTTGAAGTTCTGGTGGAGCGCTGGCAAGAGCTTCAACAAAGGGTCGACAGTATCGCTCCTTTACGTAGCCTACGCTCTAAAAAAGGGTCGACAGTCTCGCTCTCTTACGTAAGCTCTGCCACGAATTCCACTAAAACTTTGTACAACTCTTCGGGCTTCAAATGCCGATTACCTTCCAGCAATGTATTTACTTGTTGGAATTCGTTTTCCGTTAAAGGGTTGGCAGTCGATGAAACTACAACGTTGTTGTTACTGCGAAAGGCAACATCACTGACGTCAATTTCGCTTGACGGATCCAGACTATGTAGCTGAAGCAGCCGGAGATTCAATGTGAACAGTTGCAGCGGTGTGTGGTTTCCTTCGGTCGACAAGGAGTGACTATTTGACGCGTCTACGAACTGCAGAAGACTTGAATTGATTTTGCTCAAGTATACTAGATGCAAGCAAAAAATATCGGTGTCGTTTGCAGGATCCAAAACTTCTTCAGCTTCCAGCTGCATGAACTTGTTATAAAATCCATTTACCACTTGCGTATTGATATCACGGTGTAACCGCTCAATCCTTTGGTTGTGTACTGAAGATCCAACAACAACAGCATTTGAATTTGCCCTGGCCCGAAGCATGTATTCCCACACCCGAACGTTTTCAACACCGTGATCGGTGCGAACCCTCAGAGGCAAGCCGTAGCGCTCGATAGCTTCCTGGAACAGTTCCAAAACGGTGTCGGCTTTGTTGTTCGTAGAACAACGGCAAAAAGTAATGACACGACTGTACCCGTCAATTGCAGCATGTACCACAAACTTCCATCTTATTAGCTTGTGGGTACCGTCAATGTGCCATGTGTAATTTGGGGCTGGGGAATAGTACACTCTTCTTCTAACCGAGTGGAGACTTCGGACAATAACCCCTTCTGCGTCAGTACGGTGAATGCTGCTCGCAAACGTCTACGCTGGACGTTGATGCCGCGTGATCGAAGATGTCCTGCGAATAAATTTACATAGCATATTTACCAGCAATAGCCCACCCATTACCACTTATTTATTTCATCGCGTTGAAAGCTAACCTAAACAACATAAAGTTATTGAAACCAGAAACAGATATCGCGATATTATAGGGAACGGTATGGGAAGGTTAATTTTGGAGATCGAGTACGATTAGTCCTTCGCAAGTAGTTTCCTTAAAGTTTTCGAATATGTTGGAAAGTACAATCGTAAATCTTAAAAGGGCTTCATTTTTTTGCAATATTTTACGAAAGAATAACTGAAGGAAGTCACAAAATATATCCTATTATCTATCCTAGGGTCGTAGCAAAGTTTCATGGAGTCCCATACATGCTCTGTTCTCCCACATATCAAGCGCTGCGAGGAAAGTATAGGCGAGTGAAAAGGTTGGTTTATTTGAAATTCAAAATCCCAGATTTTCTGTGAAAAGTGACAAGCCATTTAATTACTCTCACAGGCGTAATGGTGCTTGTACTGGAAGCTGGAAGTTTTCCACCAACGAGCCATGACGCTGTTGGCAGTGGGTCACAGAACTTGCTTTAAAAACTGTATTAGAATTCGATTTCAATACTAGAGATGCCACTTTAACCTCCATACTAGAAGGCGAGAAGCCAAGCAATACTATAGCTTTTGGAGCTTCGCCCCGAATCCCAGTGGAGGTAATTTTCGTTTTGCGGTTTTCTGTGAAGTGATTCAATGTATGCTGAAAATGGTAGGCCTAAGTAAAGCGGGTAGGCTGCTGCTACCAGAGCTCGCTCTTTGATTCAGCTTCATATGATTCGGTTCTGGTGGAGAAGAATCGTTAAAACGAAATTATTGCGGTGTACAACACGAGCATATCTTGTTTCATATAACTAAACTACCTTGCTTGAACTAGATTTTCCTGTGACAGACAAGATCAGGCTTATAAGGAAATAGAGTGTAAACAAAAGATGTTATTAGATGCAGAATTTGCCAAGGTTCACCTGCTATCATTACTTCACCAGCAGCGGGAAACAATTCCTTTATTTCACGAACAGCAGCATCTAACTCAATGTTGGATAAAGAGCTGCAATGATAAACGGTAAGTTAAACTTCGTCTACCGCAATGTTTTTCAAATTTTTTTGACCATCGCCACCTTACGGCACTCTAAAATGATCATCGCCCCCCTCTCTTTAGCAATGAAAAACGACGCGAAGTTCTAACAGATTTATTACAATAAAGCAACTGGACACTTTTCTACTTATTGCACCCTAGAGCCCTAAAAATAAACTGAGCTAAAACACACGAACTGAAAATGTGCGCTCGCTTCTGACAGCGAGAATTCCAGCAACTTGTGTGTTGCCAGAACATTCTTATTGCATCATTATCAAGTTAGGCTATTTACAGAAACGCAACGAGGGTATCATGCTCCCGGGGGAAAAGAAGAATGCTGCGCACCCTCTACTACCAATGTAGTACAAGTCAGAAAATAACCAAATTTCGCGTGTTCATCCTGCGTGTTTGTGTTTATTCCAACGAGCCTAGGAAAAACTTTATTATGAAACAGGTGGAGCGTGTCAAAAAAATGGTGCCAAAAATTGCATGCGCGTTATTGGTTGTGAAATCTTCTTAGACACCGTAAGACCATACACATACATTATAAATTTGAATTCATTATGCAAATGCTGAACGAAATTGCGTATGTCTCACCTTACCTGTACTTGTTATCGAGAAGTTGATTGTCTTTGAGTATCTTGTAAAGAGTAGGGCGAGAAATGGATAGCATGTGAGCAATTTGACTCCTGGAGATATTTAAAGTCAGGAGGCTTTTCAAGTAATGTAAATCGATTGGTTGACGATTCTAAAAAACATAATGCTCTATCCTGAAAACTATATTTATTAAATTAACATCGTCAAATATGAGCATAAAATGCCACTTACGTATACAGTATCAGAAATCAATATCTCTTGCTTGAGCAGCGATTGGAGTTCATAACTGCATACGATTAATGCGTTCTTAATGAAATGATATTGCTTTTATGGCAAGCTCTGTCTTTCTGTGGCCAACTGAGAACTGTAATGATACATTATGTTAAAAACCTCTGTTTTAAGTTTAAGTAAAAAGAAGTTGACTTCAGACACCTTAATTCAATTTTTTGGAGGAAAAGGACTTGAAAATAGCTTTGAGAAAATCTGTTTTCGCAGAAGGCTGCAGGAACGCATAAACTCTTTTATATCATTTACGTCAGACTCGCATTTCGATGATTCTTTGTTATACAAGATACAGGCTACAATCCAAGTCAACACAGTTTCTCTGTCCAAACTTTACAACAGTGTAAACACAATCAGTACCAACATTGCTTTTTCAATCGTATTGTTAACATCAGGAACCGTCTCCCTAATGACGTTGTTGTTGCACCTAGTTTGTCTTCTTTCAAGTACTCCTTGCTTTTACTCTTGTACTTACCTTTGTTTTTGTTGTTAGCTTAGTTTTGTTTTTTCGTCACAGTTTTAGGGGTTAGTTTTAGTTTTGTGGCAAGTTTTATCTGGGGCATCTCATATCAATTTATAGCCTTATACCCTGCACCTGGTATTACTGGCACTGGATTGTTATCATTTATAATATTTTTGTTAACCCTGTAAGTTTCAAAAACGATTGTCGTTGTAGTTCTGCAATAACTAGGCCATAAATTGCTTGCGAACCATTATTTCATGACCAAATGACTCAAAACATTTTGAGATTTCATACTGAAATGGAAAAAATCTAGTTGTCCTTGATCTACGTCCTTGGCCTCGGCTTGTGTGTCCTTGGCCTTGAAAAAAATTTGAAGTCTTTGTCCTCGACCTTAAGGCCCTTGGCCTTACTACAACACTGCTAATTGCTTTTGTTTAATGTTGCGTTTTTTGTCTTCCTAAATTTTTTCACTCTTTTGCAATAACGTAGGTTTACCGATGCTTAAAAATTGGGATAAAAAATTTGAATTGACCACTAGGCACTGCCCAAAAATTGATACAAATAAAGTACCGGTTTTCAACATTTTCTTGATTGCATATTTCCACATTCCTTATTTGATTAAGGCTACACATATATATTATATGCCATTCAATTACAATAACGTACCGGTATCAATATTGTTGATGTGACAACACTGTTGTTGATGGTATCAATATTGTTGATGGTACCAATGTTGGTAGATGGAATTGCCATGCTCTGGATGTCTTCAATACAGAATTAAATCACAGTTCTTACGGTTTTAGTTGAACAAGATATACTTAAGATTTACTTCCATGGGTAAACCTATTGATAAAAGGTACGGTAATTTTGGAGTATCACTGAAAACGAAACTTGAAATGCAGAAGCCGAGGCAGAGAGTGAGAAGAAACTGATAGAAATCACAATTAAAATTGCTCCCTAGTGTAACTGTGTAAGAACATATACAAATCAAGTTCTAATAGGACAGATCAAAGAAAAACTGCAACTCTTACAGTCTTACATAAGTCTGGATCTGGATTCATCTCACACATGCCGGTAATGTCTCCAGCATTTTATCTTCATCAGCAAATTGAAAGCACATAACTGCACTGATGCCACAAGCCTTGGGCCTAACTGCATGAAGTTTTTGGACCTTTTTGGAATTAAGCCGTATCTTATAACAGACGGATATATCACAAGCACAAGAACCACTTGGGGTGCTAGTGAGCTTTTAGTAGGGGTTAGGGCCTAACCCTAATTCCGAACTTAATTCAAACAAGCCCCAAGTCCTTTTAGGCCAATTAGTGATACAGGTAGAGGTAAATTTACAAGCAGACCTAGCTCTTTTGTCTACTTCATTCAGATAAGCATAGCCTAATCTCATTTCTTAGTTCACAAGTTCAGACCTCTGACCTGTTAGCCTATTATAACTGTGTAATAGCCACGCAGAACTAATCATCATTACTTTTCTGACAAGCTACCTGACGTCCAGTATCATCAGGAATAACACGAATTCTAACAAAGTTAAATGATAGTTACATACCGTAGTTAGTGTTACTCTGTTACTTCAAGCAGAGGCGATAACAAGGAATTAGCCTGTCCACATGTCCAAATTATGTGGACTTTAGGCCCACAATCCCACATTGATATGGGCTTGATGTCATAATCACTTTTTAAATTATGACATGAAAAATTTAATTGTGAGCAAAGAGCCAAAAGCCCACATAAATGGCTTCAGTTAGTGATACAGGTATACCTTCAGTGCTTGCTGCTTTGGTCGGTAAAAGCTGTACTAGCCTCGCAGACCGTACAGGCCTCCCTATATGCAGACTACGGAAGTTGTGATTATGGATCTGAACTAAATATGCATTTTGACACACATGTCAATTTGCATATTTGTTATTTTGCATATTTAATTTTGCAAATTGTGCGGGCATTTTTGGAATAACAGAAATTTTAAAAACGACCAATTATATTTTCTTTGAATTTTGCCAATGCGCACGAAACGTCAAAGACACACATTTTATTTTTAGGCATTTTTGTGAGTTTACACTTGGCGCGTTACAGATGCCAATTGTAAAGACACAAAAATGCGTGACGATGACAAAATGCATATTTAGGGGTCATTTTGCGTGATTATTGAAATGTGTAATTTGGCAATTAAGCGCCACTGTGCATATTTGGTAAAATATGCATTTTGGCAAGCGCCATTTTGCATATTTGGTAAATATGCAATTTGACATGTGCCATTTTGCATATTTGTTTAAATATTCAATTTGGCAGCTCCATTTTGCATATTTGGGTAAATATGCAATTTGTCATGCGCTATTTTGCATATTTGGTTCAATATGCATTTTGGCAAGTGCCGTTTTGCATATTTGGTAAATATGCAATTTGTCATGCGTCATTTTGCATATTTGAGTAAATATGCAATTTGTCATGCGTCATTTTGCATATTTGAGTAAATATGCATTTTGACAACGCCATTTTGCATATTTAAATAAATATGCAATTTGTCATGTGCCGTTTTGCATATTTGGTTAAATATGCAATTTGACACGAAAAAAAGCGTAAAAACGCGCATTTTTACTGCTTTACATTCGGCGCCCCATAAAGGGTAAAGTTAATGACTGCTGTGATTTGTGTGAATGCGATGAATTAAAAAATGAAATTGTCAGTTTGAAGCAAACGTTAAGTCAACTGCGGCTTGAGGACGAGACAATTCAGCCCTCACAAACTGACGAAATAACTCGAGCTTTGGTGGAAACGAACCTCCTCAAGGTAGCAGATGCACGTTATGAGGTTCCTATTCCTTTAAAAACTGATGTGGTAGAATCGTTTCCAAATAATTACGTTTGTGCCTTAAATCGCACGAAAACCGTGCGCCGCGCTGCTTTAAAAAATACTGAAATGCAGCAAAAACTAGCTGAGACCTTTCAAAAAATGATTAAGGAAGGTTGGGTAGAGTCTGTCAATGCGATGAATTAAAGGTTAGGAGTTGATCATGAAGGCCCTTGTTGGTATCTGCCATTTTTCGTAACGAAACAGGACAAGCCTCGAGTAGTGTTTGACGGTGCTGCCACCTTCAAAGGATTGTCTATTAACCACGCCGTCTTATCTGGAGTTATTTTGTTAAACAACCTCACTCCAGTACTAACGCGGTTTCGTGTTGGACGTTACGCTTGTATGGCTGACCTGAGTAAGTGCTTCTTTCAGGTTTCTGTCCCAGAATCTCTGCGCGATTTACTTCGTGTGGGTTGGTACAGAAATAACAACTTGGAGAAGGGCGAGGCTCAGATTTTTTGCTTTAAAAGACACGTGTGGGGAATTAACTTCAGCTCCTACGTTGCCTCATTCGCCATCGAGCACTTGGTGAAGGAAAACACCACGAAGGCAAGTCTGTCTATGCTGACGGCAATTAAAAATAACCGTTACATGGACGATTTGCTTATAGCTACTGACTCGCTGGATGATCTCGTGACTATCTCGCAAGAAATAGCTGAGTTGTTTCAAAGTAGAGGCTTCAAACTGCGAAAATAGGTGGCAAACAGTGTCTCAAAGTTTGTTTTGTCAGGGATTCCGTCGTGTGATCTTGAGCCGAGCATTCGAGGAATTGACTTGGGTTCGCAACTCATGCCGGATTTGAAAGCTTTGGGCTTGGCTTGAGATGTCGAGTATGACAGTTTAGGTGTGTGTTCTCGGCACATACTTTGTGAGGTCAGTACTAGACGCGAGATGCTGCGCGCGATTGCGAGTCTATTTGATCCACTGGGCTTTCTTGCACCTTGGCTTTTAGGTGGAAAGTTACTGCTTCAAAGGGTGACTGTGTTGAAATTAGATTGGGATGAAAAATTGCCGCCTGTTATTGTTAAGGAATGAAAATTGTGGATCGACTTGATGAGACCTGTAATGGCATTTTCGATTCCTCGAAGCTTCTTTCCCGACGGTAATGAGAGCGACGAAGGATATAATGCAACGTACCAACTCCACGGAATTTGCGATGCTTCCAATTGAGCGCTTTCTTGAGTGATTTATTTGAGGCGAGTAGTTAATGGCCGCTCAAACGTCGCGTTTGTCCAAGCCAAGTCAAAAGTGATTTTGGTTGGTCAAGCTAACTGGGTTATATCCCGTAAGGAGTTGGAAGCTGCCAGTTTGTGCACAGAGCTTTCCGATGACTGTGTTTACTTCGTTACAGCACGTGAGCTGTAGTCTTCACCTTTGGTCGGATTCACAAGGGGTCCTTCGGTGTATCGCTAACCCTGATCTTCACCTGCCACGTTTTGTTAAACGCCGCGTAGATAAGATTCTACTTGGGGCGTCAGCAAATGCATGGAGTTACGTCAATTCCGATGCTAACCCATCAGAAGTGGGAACGCGAGAAGATTGCTTAAAAAAAACAAATTGATCTTCTCTGTGGCTCAATGGACCCGATTTTCCTTTGGAAGAAAACTTGCAACCTAGCCACTCGTCTGTCTTAGTACGCAGATTGAGTGCCAACGAAAATCTTCTGCGTGAAGATTGCACTGAACTTGATCATCTTATTAATGCTGCACCTAGTTTGTATGTACTTGAGAAACGAGTAGCTTATCTCTCTTTGTTTAAGCTATGGATTATAGCTAACTCTAAAAAAGTAGCTTTTACTAAACCTAAGATTAATGCCAAGCTAAGATTAATGCCAAGCTATAACAGCTCAGATGGCCGAGTGGTATGGAGCGTCTGTCTCTTGAGCTGTAGACTCGGATTTGATTCCGAGTCGAGTCGAACCAATGACTTTAAAATTGGTATTCACAGCTTTCCTGCTTGACGCTCAGCATTAAAGGGATAGTGTGGAGAACAATCCGGCAAGTTTACTTGTTGTGCCGTTGGGAAAGGCACTTAACGGTATTCCCCCATCTTGGTGTGGTAGACAGATGGCTGGCAACTGCTAAGCGAGCTCATATAGCGCTTTGATCGCTTTCTCGTGATAGGAGGATAAATATGCAACTAACCAACTATTTGTAGTGCCCTTTCAGATGCCGTTAAGTATATTCAAGCTCAACGTTTTGGGGCCGCCGTGAAGTCGCTAAAAATGATTCCTATTGAATCTATTCGGAAAACGCCTTTGAACTTACTCGGATTTGAACCTATTCGGAAAAGTAAAATGATAAGGCTGTCAACACTGAAGATATGCGGCGCGTTTCAGAGCTGAAAACGCTGCGCAGGTTGCGACCTTGCGTAGACGCGAACTCGATGTTACGATTTGATGGCCGACTGAAAAATGCTGATCTACCAGTAGATGCTGAACACCCTTTGATCTTGCCTAGCAGACATGCACTTACGAGGTTGATCATGCTTCATGAGCATGTCGGAGCAGGGCACGCTAGACCCTCATACTATACACTTATGAGGACACGTCAGCATTGCTGGATCATACATGGCGTATCTAGCATAAAATACTACATTTCACATTGCAGTGCTTGTGCACGGCGCAGTGCGACGCCAATTCGTCAACTCACGGCTGATTTACGTGCTTGCGATGTCACAGTCACAAACAAACCATTCAAGTTTTGTGGCGTGGACTATTTTGGACCTTATGTGTTTCGACTAGGGCGCAGTGACTGCAAAGCATGGGGATGGTTATTCACATATCTGTGTACACGTGCTATACACGTTGAGCTGGTTACGAGTCTGGACTTGAATAGAATAGCTTCTTGCTTGCTTTCTCACGTTTCACGAACTTGCGAGGGGCACTAGATACCATGTTTTCGGACAACGGATCTACTTTTAAAGCTGCAGCGCTACAACTGCCTGCTTTGTTGAGCTCTACGGAGCTTGGTACAGCCCTGCGGAAACGAGGCATAAACTGGACTTTCACGCCTCCCTATGCTCCGAGTCAAGCATGATTAAGCTCTTTGAAACTACCTTGAGTAAAGTTTTTAATTTTTCTAGACGTAAACCTAGTTTAATCGAGTTACAAACTTTCACGTCAGACGCTGTTCGCATTGTCAACGATAGACCGTTGACTACTTTAAGTAGTGCTCCTAATGATTTGTCACCGTTTTCTCCGTCCTGCTTTCTCGGTCAACGGCTTGCACCCTACACCCCCTCAGCACCTTTCATCATAGCCGGGATTTACGATTACTTGTATATGTAAGCGAGGAGCTTACCGTTTGGGCCGGATTCACGCTGTGCATCCTCAGACTCGCCACGGGAAGGATATTGTTCGCAGAGCTACTATTGCTGTTTTAAAAAGCACAGGCAACGGTGAAATAGAGCTTGTGACATTTCAAAAATTGCTCTTGTTTAGAAAATTGTTTTTATCAATTGTTGTGAGTTTTCGCGTAGGCCTAAACGTATATATTTACTGTGTATGAATATTCTTCTGCGTTTTAGTTATGTATGTCGTCGATTAAGCTTGTTCAAGAAGTGTGCCAAGAAGCAATCCATTTTAATCTTTTATTGTGAACTTCACTTGCGCAAATGCATTTATGTTGCGGGTTGCGGTGATGGTATATGCTGTATACTTATGTGTGATTTGTTTAAAACGTTACTTGTGTTATGTTTTAAGGGGCCGCGATGTTCCAGCATCGGCGAACCGCAGGCCGAGATTCGAATCGCAGTTTCTAAACCATCACTTACCACTTGGCGGTTCAGGTCAACGTTTTTAAGGGCCCTTTCACACGAGCGACCACAGTCGCGCGACTACAAAAAAGTGAAAACGCGCGGCCAGACCTTTTTTTTTTGAGACCAAATTATTGCATTGCTTTAAATGGAGCTTTTCACACGTGGTCGCCGTCGCGTATTTGGTCGCGCGACAGAAATCTTGATCGCGTGATCACGCGACTTATGAGCAACTAGTTTGGACGCGCGACCATGGAATTGAATGTGAATGAATGGAACGTTTCACACGAGACGCGGGTTTTAAAGCGACTGCAGTTTAGATCACCGGTTTTATAGATCAGGGGTGGGGTATCGGCGAAGCACAGCAAGCTACATTGATTGCATTTGCGTAGTGTTTTCAGCGGGCTACATTTACTTTAAATTTGTAAATTTTTCCATAAAAATATACGACATATCGTCGCAAATTTATTAAACATTCATGCCAAGTTGCTTTTTACCGTAAAATCAGAAACTTTTGCGCAGTTTTTATGTCACAAATATTGCACGTAGCTGAATATGAAGCAGTTTCTAAGAAAACTGAATCTTTTTTATTCTACTGGTGAGTTGTACACATAACATAGCTCTGCCGCGGGCCACATTCAAAACTCAAGCGGGCCACATGTAGGCCGCGGGTCGCAGGTTACCCACCTCTGCTATAGAGGTATCATGCCGTAAGCCAGTGTTTTTGAACCGGTGTGCCGCGGCGCACTAGTATACCGCGAGATCGTGTCAAGTGTTCCGCAGAAAATTGTTAACTTTTGCATGGTTATCTAATTTTTCTATTTTTTAGAAGTTAATTTTTGTATCAATGATATATTGTAGTACATAAATTAATTGACTATTATATTTAAAATAGTTAGCCTAGTAACACAATAAATAGATTTTTGAAAAGAAATCTAGAAGCCGATCTTGAATCTTGTAGTAGCAGTAAGTTTTATTGTCGGCCCGTAAAAAACGAAATATACTGGTTATACGCAATAACCATAAAAAAGGCACGGCGAGGAGGAGCGAAAGACCATGAGGTCGTCAAAATAAGACAACGCGGTCGCCGAGTCTGCTTCTCCTCAAACAATGAAATAAATAAACATACACATACTTGGGTTTTTCTAATCTTGAAAAATTAGGTAACGAGCACTAGCAGTAAAAGGCCATCAATCCTAACAAAACAAAAAACAAAATAAATAAATAAAATAAAATAATAGAAAACCAGAAAAACAGAATACCAGAAAAACAAAACAAAAACCAAAAAAAACAGCAATAGGAAACAAAATTATGATAATTGCACAACTGCTTAATTACAACATAGAAAATATTTTTTTAATACTTTGGAAGAAACGTTACCATTTGAAGTAAGGTTTTTTCTTTGATATGCTCAGGTAGTGCGTTTTAGATTTTAACACCTGATACCCTAAGAGATTGGTTAGTTTTGGCCAATGTTGTTCTTTGCACATAAAAATTGCTGGAGACAGCATTTTGGGTTGAATACGAATGGATTGATAAACTTCTTTTAAAATCGATTAAATATTCGTTGGATAAGTTAGGTAATTTATTTAAATGAACTTTAACCATAAATTTAGCTACTTCTAAATTATAAATTCTTTTTATATTCAATGCCTGAAGTTTCTCGTAGAGGGGTTTTAGTTTTGTTCTTTGGTACGAATTACTACAAATTAACTTGATGATGCGGTTTTTGTTTAACTTGTAGTTTGCTAAGACTAGTTTTGGTAGTGTTTCCCCAACAAATAATACCATATATCAAATGCGAATACACCAAACTATAATAAACTGCTAACAATGCACTTTGTGGAATATACGGACGTAGTTTATACAAGGCTCCAGTAGCGGAGGACATTTTAGTTAGAATGTAATCAATGTGCCTGCACCAGCTGAGCCTGTCATCTAAATATACTTCAAGGTATTTAACACAATCAGACTGATTGATCTTCTGATTATTAATAGTTAAATTGATTTTTTCTTATTCTTGGTAAAAAAGAGGTAACTGCACTTGCAGGTGTTTGGAGACAATTGATTACATCAGAGCCAAAATTCAATTTTAGGTAATTCACAGTCCAGATTAGTTTGCAAAATAGTAACATCTTTGTGAGATAAAGTAAGCACACTGTTGTCGGCATACAATGTTGTTTCAAAATTGGAGCAGAATGATAAATCATTAATATAAATAAGGAACAATATAGGACCTAACACACTTCCCTGGGGCACATTTATGTCGATACTTAGTTGTGAGGAAGAGGAGCCTCCTCCCGAAACAAACTGCTTGCGATTTGTGAGATATGACCTGATAAGATCATTTGCAACATCTCTAATTCCATATTGTTCCAATTTAAATGGTAGTATGTTGTGATTAACCGTGTCAAAGGCTTTAGCCAAATCCAAGAATAAAGCACATACGCTGTTATTTTTATCAAGCTCATTAATAACTAATTCATGCAGATGTGCTATCGCTAAAGATGTAGAATAATTTTCACGGAAACCAAATTGAGTTGAAATATGGCCAACTATACAGACGGCCTTCCAACTTACATTTGTCGCTTTTTTCTAAGAGGCCATTGCATCGCGAGAGCGAAAAAGTGCATGTGCAGACTATGTGTGCACGCCGCTCACTCACTCCATATAAACTATCTAAATGCACATTGCGCATGGGCGTGCTAACAGAAAAAGCACGGTGGTGACTCTAAGTAGTTTTTTTGTTATTTATTTCGTACTGACAACTCAGTAGTCCGACAAAGTCGTGATACATAGGCCTACTCAACTACAAAAACAAAGTAAAATAAGAAACACTACAAAATAAACACAAAAACTTCGCAAATCGCAATGATACAGCGACAAAGGCACCACCAGGACTAGCGAATTAACAACCATGCAGGTAAAGGAATAAGAATTGTAAAACACCTAAGCGAAATGAAAAAAGATAAATCAAAACAGTGTAAGGAAAATGAAGACCCATACATATTATAAAACACTTAATCCAAATGCCAAAAAAGTCAAAACAGTGAAAGTAAAATCAATACCCAGCTTGACCGTCAACTAAATATTAGAAAGAGCATGCTTCAGCTTATTAACACTAACTGTACCATTGAAAATAACACGATGAAGATTATTCTAAATTCTGTGGGTGCGATAAAAATAATCGAAATGTCCAAAATCATTAGCAGGGTAATTTGCGCTTTTCAGTTGCCGTATAATCAGTGACGATTACGTTTAGGTTTACAGTCGATTCGTAAAAATTCATTTGAACTAACATCAGCATCGCCACAAATCATTTAAAACATGAACACAATATCAAATTTAGTTCTTCGACTTTCTGATAAATCTAACTTGGCAAGAGTGAGCCAGTTAGCATAACCAGGATCATGACAAAAACAATGGTAGCATGTAAGCTAAGTAAATTTACGCTGGATATTTTCCAATATGTTTTCAACTTAATTAAATGAGAAGACCAAATAGGAATAGCATATAAAATGCAAATGATTGCTTTCATCAATAGATACGTTTCGATAATAATACGTTAAGAATACTGCAAACTACACAAAAAGATATGATAATTACTTTAAAAGATAAAACTTTTTCGATGAAAGTAATGCAAAACATGGCAGCAACCACTTTGTAAGAAGGTCAGAATTTCCAAATGGAAAGTGAAATGAAGAGACAGTTTCTTTAGCAGATACATATCCAGAATTACAGCCACATACAACGCATTTACTTACCATTTTTTCTATTTCTATAATAACTCTGCAGACGTAAAAATTCCGAAAAAAAGCATTAGGCTACCAGTACTGTTCTTTCTAATTAATTTAGTAGCCAGCGGTAGACCCACCATTAATTTCTTCCTGCTGTTCTACAGTTCTATGTATGTGACTGCAAGGTAAAGCAGCAATTTACAAAAAATGCAGCTACCAAAATAATGCCGCTAAAACTGTCTTGCTCATAAAGGCTATGCTAGCAATCAGTACCGTATTGCCATAGCTAATCTGCTTCAGGTAGGATCAATTGCTCAAATGTGATTAGTTTTTTTACTGCTGGTAGGAACTCTGTAGTCTAATTTTCTGAATATCTTCATCTTTGAGCAATTAAAATCCACATGCACCCAGACTACATGTAATTTTAAACTCTCTGAATCACTTATTTGACATAGCCTATCACTTCCCTATTAACTGAATAACCCAACTTCAGCAAAATGCAAGATACTGTATTATGCTGTAATTTACTAACTACTGTAGCAACGTACTGGCAGTGTTCTAGTTAAAAGCTTACAATAGACTAGACTAACACAAAGACGATAGAAAATTCAGTTGACGCATAGTGCATGTGATGTAGAAAAAACAAGTGCGTGTGCGGCGTGCATTGAGACAAACCAACACAACTTAATCTCTCTTTTTCGCTCTCGCGATGCCTACAGCGGTGAAAAGCGAATTGAGCTCTTTCAGAGCGCATGTGCTCAAAATGAGCTCATGAGCTCATTTACCTTCAGAGCGCATGTGCTCTAAAAATGAGCTCATGCGCTCATCAGTGCTCTAAAAATGAGCTCATGCGCTCATCACATTCATGTGCTCTAAATGAGCTCATGCGCTCACTCACCTTCAGAACGCATGTGCTGGATTGTGAGGGGAGGTGAGGAAAGATGCGGTGAAAGGTGTGTGGGGAGGTGTGGGAAAGTGTGTTGCGGCGTGGGGGAGATGAGGGGAGGTGTGGGGGGTGAAAGGAAGAATTGAGGGAGGTGTGGGAAAGTGTGTTGGGGTGTAGGGGGAGGTGAGGGAAACGCGGGGAAGTGCTGGGGAAAAGTGTGGAAAAGTGATTTGGGGTGTGGGATAGATGTGGGGGGTGTGGGAAAGTGTTGGGGAAGGTGTGAGGAAGTGTGTTGGGGTGTGGGGGAAATAAGGGGAGATCTGGGAAGAGGTGTGGGGGGGGGCGTGCTCGAAATGAGCTCATGCGCTAACTCACCTTCAGAGCGCATATGCTGGATTGTGAGGGGAGGTGAGGAATAATGTGGTGAGAGGTGTGGGAAAGTGTGTTGCGGTGTGGAGAAGATGGGGTGAGGTGTGGGGGGTGAAAGGAAGAATTGAGGGAGGTGTGGGAAAGTGTGTTGGGGTGTAGGGGGGAGATGAAGAGAAACGCGGGGAAGTATTGGGGAAAGGTGTGGAAAAGTGTTTTGGGGTATGGGGGTAGGGGGAGATGTAGGGGGGTGTGGGGAAGTGTAGGGGGAGGTGTGAGAAAGGGTGTTGGGGTGTGGGGGAGGTAAGAGGAGATGTGGGGAAAGGTAGAGGAAGTGTCGGGAAGGTGTGAGAAAGTGTGTTGGGGTGTGGGGGAAGTAAGGGGAGATCTGGGAAGAGGTGTTGGGGGCGTGCTCTAAATGAGCTCATGCGCTCACTCACCTTCAGAGCGCATATGCTGGATTGTGAGGGGAGGCGAGGAATAATGTGGTGAGAGGTGTGGGAAAGTGTGTTGGGGTGTGGTGGAGGTAAGGAGAGATGTGGGAAAAGGTGTGTGTGGGGGGGGCGTGAGAAAGTGTTGGGGAGATGCGGTAAAGTGTGGTGGGGAGGTATAAGAAAGTGTGTTGGGATGTGGGATAGGTTGGGGGAAATGTGGGGAAGTGTTGGGAAGGTGTGAAAAGGTGTTTTGGGATGTGGGGAAAGGTGAGGGGAGGTGTGAGGAAGTGTGTTGGGGTGTGGGGGAGGTGTGAGAAAGTGTTGGGGGAGGTGTGGGGAAGTGTGTTGGGATGTGATGTGGGGAAGTGTTGGGGAAGGTGTGGGAAAGTGTGTTGGATGTGGAAGAGATGTGGGGGTGTGGAAATGTGTTGGAAGAGGTGTAAGAAGGTGTGTAGTGGGAGGTGTGGAAAAGTGCTTTGGGGTGTGGGGAAAGATGAAGAAAGGTGTGGAGAAGTGTGGGAAAGTGTGTTTGGGTGGGAGGGAGGTGAGGAAAAGTTTGGGGATGTGGGGAAGGTGTGGCAAAGTGTGTTGGGATGTTGGGGAGGTTATGGGAGGTGTGGGGATGTGGAAAAGTGTTGGAGAAGGTGTGGTAAAGTGTGTTGGGATGTAGAAGAGATGTGGGGGTGAAGAAAAGTGTTCAAGAAGTGTAAGAAGGTGTGTTACGGGAGGAATGGAAAAGTGCTTTGGGATGTAGGGAAAGGTGAGGGGAAGTGTGGAGAAGTGTGTTGGGGTGTGGGGATGTGGGAAGTGTTGGCTGTTGGAAAGGTGTGGGTAAGTGTGTTGGGACGTGGAGGAGATATGGGGATAAGTGGGAAAGTGTTTGAAGAGATGTGAGAAAGTGTGTTGGGGTGTGGGGGAAGTGTTGAAGGAGGTCTGTTGGGGTTTTCCATGTCTCCCTTCACACTTCCCCACATCTCCTTTCACTTCCACCATACCCCAACACACTTTCTCACACCTCTCTCCAACACTTCCCCACAATCCCCTCACTTCTTGCCTTACCTCCCCCACACCCCAACACACTTTTCACACCTCTCCCGATATCTCCCCTTAAACTACTTTCCCCACACCCCAACACAGTTTCCCACACCTCTCCCCAACACTTTTCCACATCTTTTCTTATCTCATCGCACATCCCAGTAGGGATGTTCATCCCAGCAGGGCCGAAACTAGGCAATGCGGGGCCCCCCCTGAAATTATCTTTCGGGACCCCCTTAAATTTTTTTCTTGGATGATGATGCAAAAGAGCGAGCCCCGAAGGGGTGATGCCAAGCTAGGAGGGTCTGGGGGCATGCCCCCTTAGAAAATTTTGCGGCATTTGACCTTATTTTGGAGGCTTTTTGTGCGTTTTGAGCCTTTAAAATTACTCAGTTTTAACAAGGTTTAGTAGTCTGTTTAACTAGGTCCCTTCCAAACCCACTAAAATAATGCTGCAAGCAAACCCTACTCTAACATTTTGCTATCTATGCGAAGAAAAAACGTTTTTAAGGCTTGTTTTTGCGCCTTTCACTTGAGGATGAGGAGCCCTTGGCAGGAGCGGATCCAGAAAGTTTTGGTGGGGGGGATGTGGTTTTAAATTAGGTTGAATGTTAACTAAATACAAAGACGTTTAGATCCGGAAACGAGCGTAAATATGCCCTTTCAAAATGTTTCATGTCAGGGGCGTATTCAGAATATTTTTCAGGGAGAGGGCACCAAATTTCGTTACTTTTTCAAGCGCAATTTTTGCAAGGCAGAGTTAATTTTAAGCAACTTAAGTAACAAAAACGACTTTAGGGGGGCATGCTACCCCGAAAAATTTTTGAAAATTTTGCATACTGTAATGGTCATTTTAGCGCTTTTCAAACAATTTTCAGGCAAAGTTTGTTCATATTTTTGGCCTCTAACTTTGAGTGCTTCATCAAATATGATGCATTTTGTAAGCACAGTTTCGATTATGCGTGCTTAAGGCTACTAAGGTTTATTGTTACAAACAGGGGTGCAAATCTATGTTGAGCATTGGGGGAGATGATTTAGCAAAATCGACCATTTTTCGATATTGGGGGAGATGATTTAGCAAAATTGACACGTCTGCAGATGTCCAATTTTTTGCTCACAATGAAATGAAGACCAAAAAACAGGTCGTAACGTTTCCAGATGCCCAATTTTTTGCCCAAAATGAAGTGAAGACCAAAAACAGGTCATCACCTTCGCTGATGCCCAGTTTTGGGACATGAAAATATTCGGGGGGGAGGCTGCCGGATTATTGGAGGGGGATACATCCCTCCATGAATTTGCACCCATATTTATGAAGAGGTTCGAAATTATAGAAAAGCTTTATTTATCCAAAGCATTGTTGAAAATGGCTGGTGAGGGGGTGCATCCCCCACATCCCCCCCTGGATCTGCCCCTGGCCCTTGGTATGCTACTAAACGTTTGTTTGCTAGTTTTGCGACTGCTATTTTTCGAAAAATTTGCAGGGTCCTCCCATGGCCAAAAGCATAAATATGGTAGCTTATGGAGGCCCCACATCGCGCGAGTTAAGACAAAAAATATATTGAATCTTCGAATAGGCCTATTTAAGACACCTTTATCATTCGTTGATTAAATAGTACTACCTACTGACTATTTACGGGGCCCCCTTTTAGTGCGGGGCTCCCCCCGGTTGGGGGGTTCGGGGGGCGCTAGTTTCGGCACTGCATTCCAGAATACCGAATCTATCGGAACCGGCTCCAAATTATGGAATCGAAATAGTTGAAGTTCGTCTAGATGCGCTGCTTCAGCGTCGTTTGTGTATGAACGTCAGTGCACGCGCATTTCTCATGCAGCAAGAACAAACGCGCACATCAGAGAGCCATTGCGCAGTGCACACACGCTACCGCAAAAACGCACAGAGCAACCGCGAGTGGTTGCGCGCGTGTGTGTGTGCGCACGTGCGGCTGGTGCAAGCAGCGCTTGTCAATGTCTATTCTCTTCGAATCTTGCATTTCTCTTCGCATTAGTTTTTATGACAGTTACGAAAGTTGAAAGTTACGTCTTCCAGTTTCGGTTTTGCAAAACAAGGCTGTGACTTGAAAAATACAAGAATTTGTGATTATTTTGCAATAGGATTCGATATTCTGGAAAGATTCTGGAATTCAAAAAAAAGATTCGAGATTATTCTAAAATAGGAAAATATTTTGAAATGAACATCCTTACACCCCAGAACACTTCTTTGCACCTCCCCCCACCCCCCAAGCTTCTCCCCACACTC
>OZ023249.1:485765-604705 GCA_964006365.1 Trididemnum miniatum
GAGTCGAGCTTCGTCACACAAAAAGAAATCGTTGCTCAGGGGGAACTCCAAAGCCTTCACTAGCTTTCCCCTTAAATCAAATAAACCACTTCTTGAAATAAAATAAAACCGGATTTAATGCATAAAATAGGGATAACTAGCAAAAATTCACCGAGGTTGACTCCAAAATAAAACTTCCAATAAAATCAAACTGTAACGGAACTCAACTTAGAAACAACGTCTTTTCACCACCTCATACAAATCAAGACTGAAACAGTTAACGAAGTGCACGTGTAATTCGGTATCAAATCGTTGCTAATCCCAACAACCGGTGTACCTGTTCAATTAATGACTTGCTGCCAAAGGTTTAAAACGCAAACGAAGTTGCGAAATTACACCGCGTCGCAGTGCATTCGGCGTCTTCGATGAAAACTTAACAAACTAATTGCCTGTGTAGAGTGAAGTCGAATAATATAAAAGTGCGAGATCGAAACCCACTAAAGTTAAACTTGATATCAAATTTATAGCATCGCCGTGCGGGAACAACGTAATGGTAAGCAAAAGCATCACAAATTACTAGAGTCGGTAAATTAGCAGGTAAAGATTGTATAGGCTGAACTCTGGGCTGATAACATTCGCTCTCTTTGGCCTCTGTGCTAAAAAATAGAATGTGGAACAAATTAATGAAGCAAACATGCAATTATCATGATTTTCCTAAAATTTCTACAACGCTCTTCAAAAAAAGCCTCAAAAAAGCCGCTTTCTCTTGATTGTAAGAACAAAAAGAAGCATTTTATTCAGGAAAAAAATTGTAGTTAGGAGCTAAATGATTTCCCA
Source organism: Trididemnum miniatum (assembly GCA_964006365.1). Classification (NCBI taxonomy): domain Eukaryota; kingdom Metazoa; phylum Chordata; class Ascidiacea; order Aplousobranchia; family Didemnidae; genus Trididemnum; species Trididemnum miniatum. The sequence continues at coordinate 486,582 of OZ023249.1, forward strand.
AAAAATGTTTTCTCCATTAGATCAAAATCACAAAGGGCAAAAATTAACTAGCTGACTTGTAGGCCTATATGACTGAAGGAAAAGGGCGAAAGTTATCTAGCTGACTTGTATATGACAGAGGGAAAAAGAAAGTATTAAAGGCCAACTAAACTGAATTTAAATGAATTTTTAAATGTTAGAAAAAAATTCAAGGTATGCGGAATCAAAAACGCGATTTCAAAATTCGGGCCCTGGGCCGCGAAAATGCAAAAAATTCGTTTAGCATCCACGCGACTCCGGGCAACTCCGAATTGGCGGTTCAAAGTAGTGACGTCACTGGACCTAACGCAGATTCCGCAGCTAATGGAAAATGCAATGGTATAAAATTATACCCGGTACTCAATATACTGGGGTAAGAAACGGTGGTTGGTGAAGAGATGCGTCGTTGTTTAAGTTATTTTCAAGCTTTGTAAGTACTAGACATGACATATCAAGGTGATGCAATTGCAATGTTGGGCCAGCTACGCAGTTAGGCAATGGATATTTGACATCATGATGCCACAACTGCTGGCTGTCTCTGCTGCTCTGTCAGTCTGTGCAATAGTGCAATAGGCTTTAGGCTACGGGTATATATACTCGGTAACACTACTGGTACACTGCACCTGTGTAATAGGCTTGCCTACCTGCTATGATATAAATTACAGCCGTTTTTCTTATTATGGTACTGGTAGCTGTGCCAAACCATACCGGTAGCTGTTTGGAGAAAGATTCCTTGTGCATCATCACATCATGAGGGCAGATTGTTGGCTAATAAAACTACCTATAAATGAAGTTGTTTCCAATTGTAGGAGCTAGAAAATATTAGAAACTGGTAGCCTATCTTATGGTGACTGAGTCAGTAACTAGACTAGCCCAGTAAGCCCACCTAGACTACCTAACCTAGACTAGCCCAGTAAGCCCTAAGCCACACTAAGCCACAGCAGTAAGCACTAAGCCCACCTAACCTAGACTAGCCCAGTAAGCCCACCCAATCCACCCATACCGGTACTTCATAAGCTTTTGCTGGTACCGTATCGTACTAGCACAGGCGCATCCAGCAAAGCGTGAAGTTTCTAAGCCCACTTAGCATCAATCAGAATTTAAAATGTACCGTAGCCTATTTACTGCGTATTTAGTCGTTGGGCGACCTGGGCCGTTGGAATGACAATGCAGTTTCAGAAGTCAGTTACCTGGTTACCGTAGCCTACCATCTTCTACCTGTAATTTCAGTTTCTTAACTGCATAGCTGGCACAATATTGCAATTGCATTACCTTGATATGTCATGTCTAGTACTTACAAAGCTTGAAAATAACTTAAACAACGACGCATCTCTTCACCAACCACCGTTATTTACCCCAGTATATTGAGTACCGGGTATAATTTTATACCATTGCATTTTCCATTAGCTGCGGAATCTGCGTTAGGTCCAGTGACGTCACTACTTTGAACCGCCAATTCGGAGTTGCCCAGAGTCGCGTGGATACTAAACGAATTTTTTGCATTTTCGCGGCCAGGGCCCGAATTTTGAAATCGCGTTTTTGATTCCGCATACCTTGAATTTTTTTCTAACATTTAAAAATTCATTTAAATTCAGTTTAGTTGGCCTTTAAAATGAAAATATTTAAAGATTTCGAATTAGACTTATTTAATGGAATATCGTCAATGTTATAATATGCACAAGGATGAAAGTTATTCGTCAATGAATTAACAGCTGCAGTTACAATATCAGAGTTATTAAACGAACAATCCTTTACGTCATTAGTGTTGAAGGCAATTTGATAACAACAGACTAAAAAAAATAAAACAGAACATGTCAGATCACTTAATTAAGTCAAGGTCTTTTTCTCCTTTTATTATAAGAGCGTTGGAGTCATTATGCTTTCTTGTATAAATATTTCCATTCATCGTTCAAAAATATTTATAATCCGCTAGCTTCGCTTTTTGCTTAACCATCCAGAATAACTTCTTTCGGGCTTGAGTTAAATTTTCATTAATGAAAATGCGATGCGTTCCTTCTACTGGAAATCCTTTGATGTCCAAATTGTGAGCCAGCTTGCGATTGTAATAAAGTTCGACATCTTTATTGATTTTATAGTCAGTACTGTATTTCAAGTAGAAGTAGAACTTCCAAATACTGGTAAAACTTTGACTTGTTCAAATTTCAATTCAATATTTTTTGAATGTGATTATGACGACATAAAACCTTTCTTCCAGCAACGCAACTGACCTAAGGTAACCTCCCACAGAATTCATTCCCATAATTTTCCCGGAAAACTTAAGCTAGGGCTCCACTGAAAATTTTCCCGTAATTTTCCGCGAAAATTATTGGAATAATCGCAATGGAGCTGACCAATAAATGTTCTAATCGCGGCGTTTTTTAAAATTCGAGAGAAACGAGAAGAAAAAAGCAATTATTTTGCGCGAAAATTATGAAATGTGCGATGGATTATTTTGAAATGTGACGATTGGAAAATTTTGGTGGAGCAGGGTCGGAAAATTAACAATATTCCAATTGTCGATAATTTTTGCGAAAATTAGCTTGGAAAATTTATCAAAGCAAGCTTGATAAATTTTCCGGGAAAATTATGGGAATAAATTCTGTGGGAGGTTACCTTAGTTCAGTTGTGTTGCTGGAAGAAAGGTTTTATCACGTCATAATCACATTCGAAAAATATTGAATCGAAATTCGAACTTGTCAAAGTTTTACCAGCATTTGTAAGTTCTACTTGAAATACAGTACTGACTATAAAATCAATCAAGATGTCTGTAAGAGATGACAAAAAACTGGCATGCAAGGTCCAAAAGTTTCCATGTTTATACGATAAATCGCTGAAGAGCTGCAAAGATCATTTGCCAAAAAAAAATGCATGGCGCCTTATTGATGAGTCTCTGGGTAAACCAGGCGGCAGTTCAAAGCACGAGTGGGCCCTCCTTCTCAACAGGTACAGTAAAAAACGGTTTAACTTTAGAAAAGCGAATGTATCTGGTGCGAAAGAGTCGGATGTGGCTAAGGCCCAAAAAAGTTTGGACGAATACAAGTTTTTGGGCTGGATAGATTGTTTTATTCGGCCGAAAGCAACAAAGTCGAATGTTGGCAATACTGGTGATATCCCACTGGAAATCGACGCAGAGGAATCATCGGTAGACTTAACCCAATCGATTGATTCAGGGGATAGCTTTGCGGAGTTAAGACCTGCCGGTATGGAAAAGGAGCAAGTACCGGTAGCTAAAAAACGTCGTCTGAATCAAGAAGACATGTTTGAACAAATATGTATTTATTTAAAAGACAAAAAAAGGGCAAAAGAACAAGCAACCAGAACCGTAGATTCAGACGACGTATTTGGAAACATGGTTTCTATGGAGTTAAAATCATTTTCCGAACACATCAAATTTATGGCAAAGCATGAAATAAATCAAGTGATATACAAGCATAAAATTATTTTGCACGAATCAACTGCTTCGAGTACTCGAAGTACAGCTGCTGCACCTCCACCACCAAGCTGGTCATGCAATCAACCGCAAACAAGTGGGCTGAACAGCGACGATCTTCCTCAATTCTTCTATAATAATTGATTAAGTGTGTGATTATTGAAGTAATGCAATTTCAATTCGTTTTGTTTATTATTTGAATACGCATTGTGCTGAGTGCTCACTTAACATGTCATTTGAAATGTAAATACATTAGATTTCATTATAATTCTATTTAATGTCTTTCAATTTGAGTCAAGAGCTTGGCCAAGTTAGTTGAAATGCAGTACAACTCTTGAGCTACATCTCAGCGGTCTTGGATAAGATAAAATTACGGGTACTCAACATCTTCCAATAATCCTTGAGCCAGCCTGCTGTACTCAAACAAGCTGCATGAGCAACAAATAAGTTCACAGAACTAACAGTATTCATCTAAAGTGTACTGATTAAAGGAGCTAACTATATCTCAATTTTATTTAAAAAAAATAATTTCCATTACTAAACAACTTCCTAAAATGGATAAAACTTATCATGCGCATAGACATTTTCCGATTTTCGCACTGTTTTGCTAACGATAAATACACCTTGCAATGGATGAAAGGACTGTACTAGTCGGTAGTGTACTCGATACAAAGGATAACAACCATGCACGTATCAAACAACAAAGAAAGAACACACAGCTAATGACTAAAAACAGTTTTCTGTCAACACCATTGTTTGCTCTCGTGCGCCGTAGCCTCACTTTGTGCGACGAACATAATTTAACTGCCATGGCAAGGAACCGATTTCGCTATTGACATAGTCTCTTAGGCAGTCACGCATATGCAGTGCCTTGCCGCTGGTGCGACGTCCTCGCAGCACAGATACACAGTCTCCTAGATTACCATCAGCGCTGGCGCTGCTTGACTGACTTTCCCTTCGCCAGTTTCCAGGAATTACGTCCCCATTTGCAGTTTCACGATCTACGTAGCCAGAAGAACAATAGGCAGCGTTATCCGTTGTTTTGGAAAAATTATGAAGAACGATGCAAGCCGTAACTATGGCTTCGATATTATCCACTTTGGCATTAATTGGGGTAAAAATTATCCTCCATCTTGCGCAGAGTATTCCAAAAGTATTTTCTATAACTCTGCGAGCTCGAGAGTGACGATAGTTATAAACTGAAGCTGACATTGTCAAACTCGATCCGGGGTATGGCCGCATCAAATATGTTGTTAATGGAAAAATTTCATCACCGACAAAATAATATGGTAATGGATCATAGTCACATCCATCTAACCTAGTAGCGGCCGGAAGTTGCAGTTGACCTTGCTCTAATTGTTGCCCCATCTTGCTTTTTAGAAGAACTCCACTGTCGTTATTGCTTCCATATTGCCCAAAATCAAACATAAGAAATCGATAGTTAGCGTCGCAGATTGCCATTAGTACCATGCTGAAATAGCCTTTGTAATTACGATATAGGCTACCAGATCTTGAGGGACAAACGACTCTAACATGCTTACCATCGAGAGCACCCACAACATGAGGTAAATTCCACCTGTCATTGAAATCTTGAGAAATCTGAAGCCATTCTTCTGGCGATGACGGCTTTTTTAAGTAAATCGGAGCAATTGCTTCATAAATAGCCTTGCAGGTATCAGGTATAATCTTTGAAACGGTTTGTCGGCCGATTCTATACTGAAGACTCAGTGAGATGTGTGATTCACCTGTTGCCAGGTGTCGAAGCGTGACGCTTAAGCGTAGCTGAGGTGGTATAGGTTTTCTGAAGTTTGTTGTTTGTTTCGTAAGATTTGGAGCTACAAGCGACAATAAATATTCAAAATTGTGTGGGCTCATGCGCATATATCCAAAGAGCATCATCATCAGCCATTGCTGCTTCCCTGACGAGATTGAGAGTGCCATATTCTTCTCTTTTGCGGAATATTTCCCTTACCCACGTATTGTGCTTACGTTTTTTTGGTTTTCCAGCAACTACGGCTCCCAAATAAATTAATCTCACCCTCACTGCTTGAGCTACCGGTAGACAAGCTTCGCATTTCCATTTTACTATCACTATGTAGGTCAGTGTTATGACAAAATATAACCAGCCCAATACAATCACCAACACTAGAATTACCAGGTTTTTTTTATACCTAGAATTACCATGGTGTCGTATAGGACACCTTCATACGCTCTACGTTTTTCGCTATCACAGATTCACTTTAAACTAATTTTTGCGCTTTAAATGTCAACATTTAGTCACAGTACTTATTTGTAAATGAAATTTTAATATTTGAAATCAAATTTTAAAGAACAAAATTTGTGAAATAATCAGTCTATTCTACACTAAGTTACTGACAATTTTACAGTACAGAAGTAACAAAGCATAATTAGGAGAAAGGAAAGTAATGAACAACAAATTACAATAAAACAAAACTAGCAGCACCCATTGCATTTTACAAAAATCATTTTAGAATTATCTTGAGAGCATTTTCCACAAGTAGGATTTTGGCATTTGGAGCATATAAATGTAGTTGCATTGCTACATCCTGTTTTATAGCATTTTCTGCGTTTTCGTGGTCCAGATGTCAAAGTGCTAGGAGAGCAACTGTTTTGCTGTTTTTGATGACGCAAATGCTCAATAAGCTCCAGTATGAATTGTCTTCGCGACAATTGAATACCAGTGGACTTTGCGTAAATTGCGCACGCATTGATAGCTGCAATATCGAGAATGTTGCCCCAAACAGCTAGAGGCCATCTTCTGGAGGCTGATCGAGTACTGTACAAGCGTGCCATTTGGTCAAAGCAGTCTACGCCCACTTTGTTTTCATTGTAAAAACGTATCACAAATGGTTTTTTGGCAGCAGTGGTTGTATCTACATCAGGTGTGGAATGCATAGTGGACAAAAGACAGACGGTTTTCTTAGGTTTTGGTTGGTATCTCACTAACATCGCACCACTGTTCTTGTGCCAAAAAAATTTACTAGAATTTACACCCTCTTGCTGAGGCTCGGTCATCGATACTGACAAGTCACGACGATTCTTTTTTATGGTGCCAACTAAAGAGAACTTTGATTTCTGCAGTTTTTCAGCCAGTGGCAGTGATGTGAAAAAATTGTCACAACAGATATTTTAACCTTTTCCCTTGATATGTTCAGAAATTTTTATTACTACTGACTCTCCGAGCGGTACGCCACAACGACTTTCTTTTTCTTGTGCACCCAAGTACGGCGTAATGTTTGCAACATACTTTGCTTTGACATCTACCAAAACCCAAAACTTTATACCGTATTTGTCCGGCTTGTTTGGCATGAAGGTGATGAAAGAGCACCGAGATTTTAGAGGCATGAGCTGCTCATCGACGGTAAGAGAAAAATCGCATGTATACTTGGACTGACACATAGAAGTAAAAGTTGTGAATACGTCTCGTATTGGTGCAAACTTGTCGGCTCCTGCCCCACTTCTTATTCTGTTTGGTTTGTCATCGAAACGCAGATATTTTAATATTTTAGTAAACTTGTTTCGGGGCATTGTTTCGCCAAAAATAGAAATTCCATACTTTTTACTCCACAAAAATGCAACGGGATGATTCTTTCCATACACACCTCTAGCGTATTACAAGGCAATGAAACTTTCAAGTTCGTCTAGGGTCAAAGAGAAGTCGACGTCTCCACGGCGCATAGCTTCATCAATAGTGAACTTGGTTATCGATCTCAATATTGACTCATGAATGAACATCTTCCAAGCGTCATATGGATTTGTAATACTGCACGAAACACTGCGGGGTACTCCAGGAGTTGCAGTGAAGACATTGTGCGTAGCAGTTCTTCCAGTTAGCGCAGGTTGGCAAGACGTCCAAATTGTACCATTTTTGCCGGTTATATCGGACGAATTTATCGCTTTGTGCACCGATACTTGTAACACCGTTGCTATCATCATCCGATTCATCTTCACTACTATCACTGGCAATACACGCTGACTGAGCAGAAGATGAATGCGAAGAACCTACTGGTGTTTCTACATTCTCTTCATCACTTGACAACTCATCATCTGTGTCCCAAGAAGTGATCATGTTTGTAATTTCGTCTTCAGACAGTACTCTTTGCTGAGCCATGTTGAACCCAAAACACTCAAGAAAGTAAATATCTAAATTTTGGTAGCTAAATAGATCGACTGTAAAAAATGAACAAAATGAACACTTCGGCAAATTCTGCAACCACTGACAAAATAATGATCCATCTGTTTCACTAATATTTTCTCTGAAAATGTTTTTCAAAACTCACTACCTGACATACCTACTCTGGCTACCACTAAATGTAGATTCCTATTGCTTTCACGAAAGTTTCACAGCTGTTCTCTTTGCAGTTACTGCTTTGATCAGTACTAGACCTACTGAGAGTTGCAAGTGTCGAAATAGAACTAGGACCAAGCAGCGTTGATAAACTTTTCTCAATGAAGCTAATTAGAAAAAGTCATAGTTATCATGGGAAAAAACTAATAAAACAAAGCCGTGGCAGATGAGGATCAACAAGCAGCAGTTGGAAACAAAAGATGATGTTTGGATAAGAAAACTGGACAAGGCAGTACAAAATGCCTCGTGGTGTCTTATAGGACACGTGGTAATTCTAGGGTGAAAAGTCAAAACAATAATAAAATCTTTTGTACAAAAATCTTGAGAATTATTGCATGGCAGTGCTATAATCTAGACTAAATTTTGTTAAAAGTCAAAAAATTTCGAAATCAAATTTTATATATTAAAGCGGGAATATCTATTTTAAAAGTGCCTGGTGTCCTATAGTACACCTTGGTAATTCTAGTGTTAATCCAAATCGGACAAATTGTGGCATCACAATATCACTTGAAACGATATATTTTCGCGCGAAGAAAAAAAAAACGTTGAACAAACAGTATGCTCCACCGGGAATATTCCTCGCCAAAGCAAATCTTCCAATCTGGGCAGAAAAATGCCCGGTGGAAAATTTCAGTCGAGCTGCTCCGGCTCCATCAACAATCTTTAAAAAAATAATCGCGTATGTGCGAAGGAATTTTTCAGTGGAATGGAAGTTTTAAAATATTCCCGGTCGAGCCCTAGACTTATGAAGCTTGCATTGATAAACCTTCCAAGTTAACTTTCGCGAAAATTATCGACAATTGGAATATTGTTAATTTTCCGACCCTGCTCCACCAAAATTTTCCAATCGTCACATTTGAAAATAATCCATCGCACATTTGATAATTTTTGCACAAAATAATTGCTTTTTTCTTCTCGTTTCTCTCGAATTTAAAAAAAAGCCGCTATTGGAACATTTAATGGTCGGCTCCATTCGATTATTCCAACAATTTTTTCGGAAAATTACGGGAAAATTTTCAGTGGAGCCCTAGCTTTAAGATTGTTAAATTTGTTCAGTCTCGCTGCTTCGGGGGCGGTGTTGAACTGTTAAGTCAAGAGTCACCAGATGCCTTTGAATCTATTGTTAAAAAGTTGAATTGCAGAGCTAAAGACGAGGCTTCAATTCGTCGCGTAAGTGAGCTTAAAATTTTAAGAAGGTTGCGACCTTGCGTTGGTTCGGATGATTTGCTGCGCATCGAAGGCCGCTTGGAAAACGCAGAACTGCCTGTAGACACCAAACATCCTTTTATTTTGCCGGGCAGGCACCCAATTACTAGATTGGTTGTGTTACGTTATCATAACTTGACAGGACACGGTGGACCCTCGTATACTTTAATGAAAACTCGCGAGAGATTTTGGGTTATTCATGGGGTAGCTAGTGTTAAATTTTGTATCGCTGACTGTGGCAAGTGTGCCCTGTTAAAGGCTAAACCCATTCGTCAACTTATGAGTGAGTTACCCTCGTGTCGTGTCACTGCTTGCAACAAGCCTTTCAAATTTACTGGCTTGGATTTTTTAGGACCTTATTTATTTCGACAGGGTCGAAGTGAGTGTAAGCCTTGGGGGTTGTAGTTCAATTGACTCTGTACGCGGTGCCTTCATGTGGAGCTCGTGACCAGTCTCGATTTGAGCAGCTTTCTTCTCGCTTTTACGCGCTTCCTGATCTTCGTGGCGTTGTAGATACGTTTTATTCGGAAAATGCTGCGACTTTTTGCGCCGCATCTAAAAAAATTGCCCGAACTCCTTGCTTCTACTGAGTTTCGTAATGAGTTGCGCAAATCTGACATTAATTGGATCAAAATTCCTCCTTATTGCCCCTCTCAAGGCGGAAGCTGGGAATCGATGGTAAAGCTATTTAAGAATTCTTTAAGCAAAGTTTAGTTTGATGCTCGTAGGAAACCTTCACTTATTGAGCTCCAGACCTTTTTCTCTGACGCAGTCAGAATTGTTAATGATCGACCACTCACTACCCCCAGCGACCAGCCTAACGACTTGTGCCCTATTACCCCGTCCTCTTTTTTGGGACAGCATTTAGCCCCTAATACTCCCATTTGCGAGGTGCATGATAAAGGGGATTTGCGAAAAGATTACATGTACAACTCCACACTGGCACAGCGTTTTTGGCGTTCTTGGATCAAAGGTTATCTACCTACGTTGCAGGGACGAAATAAGTGGAGGACCTTGAAAAAGAATCTTGTCATTGGCCAGTTGGTTTCGGTGGGTGACTCTGAGGACATCTCTGGTCGTGGAGCTTACAGGCTTGGCAGAGTGCACCGCTTGCCCCCCCCAAATCCAGCAGGGACAAGAAGTTGTCAGGCGTGCTACTGTGGCTATTTTGGGTAAGGTTCCGGGAGAACTTAAATATGTGCTTAGGGATCTGGCGAAGATAGCTCCTGTTTAATTGTAGGCCCATTGTGTTGTGCTTTTATCGTTTTATATTAAAGGAAATGCCTTTTCTTGAGATGTTTTTCGTTTTGTTTACATGTTCAATGAATATTGAATCATAACTTAATGTCTGGGCTGAATCGAAACTAATAAATAATGCTGACATATAATAAAATCTTTTATAGGATGCAACGTTTTTTTACCTTCTTGCTTAGCTATTGCTTTTTGTTCCATATGTTGCACTTTATTTAATTCAACACTTTTATATGTTCATGGTTGGTTATGTAGGCCTACCGAGAATTCTAATTGTTTTGCGGTATTGTCGCGTGCTTTCACTGTTTTATTATTTGAAACCCACAAAAGATTTGTTTCAAAGGGGGTGCTATGTTCCAGCACGGTTAAAAACTTATTTGGTAATAATTCTCACCAAGATTCGAACCCTCATTTCAACCTTGTCGCTTGTGTGTTGTCGATGACGGGCACTCAGACTCGCAGCTGCAACTTCCTTGCAGTGAGCAACTTGCTGTAATTCCACGCTTTTTTTTGCAACCTTTTTTATTTTTATGCACTGTTAACTGCTATAACTGACACCTTGGTTCAGACACTTTGTGTATGTGGAGCTGGCAAGACGTTTTTAAGTTCAAGCTACTTTGTTTTGAAGTCACGATTGCAGTAAGCTGAGTCAACCTTGATTAATTTTTTACTGCAGTCGCTGGTGACATTTCCGTTGGATTTTATGTATTAAAGATATATTTTATCAAGTTGGTTGGATCTCTTGCTTATAGTCGCCACTAACTTGTGCAGTGAAGGATCGCCGAAAGGCTGTGCAAACTCATTCCATAACAATGACCGAATCGGTAACCTTTTGTGATGCAAATGATTCGTATAGGCCTAAGGCTATACCAGATGTTGGTCTAGTGCTCCTAGATGAGTTTATTGGTATGCAGAAAAGACTTTTGGCTATTAAGCAGGAAATATGGAGTCTGAGTAAGGAAAATATTGGGCATCATTGGGAGGTCCAGCTTCAATCTCTGCTAGATGAAGGGAAACTGCTCTTAAACAATGATAGGTTTAATTTTGAAGTAGACCTGATTCTTCAGAAACATTGCGCCTTCGTGCCCAAAGTAAGCTTACTGAATTAACTAAGCTACTTAGCTACGTAGTAGCCTTTGCTGATGTTTTAAAGGATTCAAACTTCGAACCGCAATTCTTTGGCGATTCACATTTGCCTTATTGCGAGCAAGAGGTAAGTAGCAGCTCTAAGGGTCTTAACACTGGTAGATGTTGCAATGAAGGTTCTGCTAGATTAGCTTCCAGTGAGCCTAATGTACCAGTAAGTAGATATGATGTCAGTCGACTCAATAGAGCTTGTGAGGGATCTCTGGCTGCACCATGGGCTGTGGCACATGGCTCTACTAATGAAGCCAGCCATAGTAAAGAAGTGTCTGCAAACAGTCACACCGCTTATACAAGCATGTCTGGTTGTGGTGGTTATAGTAATTCTATGAATTTTGCACCTGAGTCATGGAGTACCAGTGTTGGTAGACATATTTTTAGGCCGGATTATTTGTGGGATGTTAATTCTAGATCTAGTTTTCATGATCGACCTGATTATAGTGGCATGGGTGTTTATTCATCAAATGTAGGAAATGGACATGGGACTTTTTCGACACCATTTAAAGGAGTGATGCCTGGTCAGTCATTTGGGATTGCAATAGAGAAATTTTCTGGTGATACAATGAATTACTTGGAATTTAAGCGAAACGTTGAGAATGTTTATCGCGATTGTGATGTGTGTTTGACGTATTTAGAGTCATTGTGCGTTAGGGTGCTTCAAAAAAATCAAGTTTTGAAATTTTCAAGAGCTATCTTTCCAAAACATTCCATTCACTATAAAAACATCATGTGTGAAATATTTTTGAAAAATATTGATAATTGGGGGTTCCCTCATCCCCTTAAAATTTTGATGTTTTTGGACGAAAACCTAAAAACTTAAAATAGCTGTAATTCCAAAATTTATCATGCAAACTTGTGGTTGTTTAGGTTTATTTTTATCAGCATAATGAGCACCATCATTTAAAGGAGTGAAAAAAACTTGAATCAAGATTTTTTTATTTTCTATTGCTTTAAAATTTCTATGTAAATTACATGCTGAAATATATATATTTACAAAAGTTATTTGCTTGCAAGTTTTTACTCAAAGTTATACCGATGTTTTTTTACAATGAAAACAATGCAACGCTGAGATCCTTACAACTATTGAAAAAAATTTAAACCTCACGCTTAAGGCCGTATTTAGGAGGGGATGAAGGGGGTTCAAGCCCCCCCAAATATTTTTATAAGTTTGAACAAAGACAGACCAATCCCTGCAATTGTCAAAACATAGCATAGTAGGCCTGCGCAGTAGTAGGCCTTTGTGTATTACTCATACAAATAAATTACGGTAAAGCATGGAGATTGATTTAAAGATGAACTGTTGTTTGTTAAATTGGTTGCTATTATTAGTGGTCGCCCGTCAGTGGCGTAAAAGGAGCAGGCGCCTGGCTTGCAAAACTGTCGCCATGTGTGCACTACCAGTTTACTGCAAAAATGTTACAATAACGTCAGATTAAACTGACAAATAGCTTTGATTATGTGTCGGATGATTCAGCTTTCTTGAAAAAGAAGTCACAATCTGCACAATTACGCAGAGCAAAGCTTGATATTTACAATTATTGTAGTGAGCTAGTGCAAGTAGAAACGTATTAAAGGTGCAAACGTTACAAATAATTTGCTTTTTTATTTTCAAAGGAAATTGTTGTATGACATAAAACCAATGCTTGCTCACAGAGCAGAATATGAGTTTACGTGAATGCAAATAAGAAAGTGATATAATCGTATCCTCCTCTTATACTCTTTCGAAACTCGTTACAGCTGCAGCGAATTGTTTGCAGTGAGAATTAGTTTGGATACCAATACAGTGATTTTCAACCAAGGGTTCCTGCTCTGCAACCTGCATGATTGCAACAAGCTGAGGGTCTGTTTCAATTTGATTTTAGTCTACCGGTATATATATGAAAATTTAATCGTCAGCTTAGTAAATGTTTGCCGCGCAGGACCTTTAATTATGCTCTGTACAGAAGCTATATATTCCCTCTCTGTAAGCATCAAAGCACTGTAATCTGTATGCAGTTGTATTTGCATTATACTCGAGAAGTTTTGGTCACAGGAAAATAGTTTTACAAGAAATATACGTATTTTTGGCAAAATTTGCGCATCAAGGTTCGGAAAATCGCAAAATTTTGGGTTCGGATCCGGGTTGAGATTTTGCTTGAATTTACAGACTTAATGCGATAACAAGTAACAAGCATGCATACAAGTAGGCTTATAGCAATGACTGTAGGGCATAGTAAATTAAGGTGCCCTCACTGCAAACCAGATCTTTACTCTTAGCGTAGCTCACGCATTTGCTCTAGCGCAAAACTTTTCTGGACGTTTGACGAAAGAAGAAGACCAACTGCAATATCTTCTACAATTCGTTTCTCAGCACCGAAAAATTTTTCCCAAATCACTAAATTAAGTGTGTAACAATGAATGGCTTGTTCCCATGAAACTAATATTGGATACTGTATAAACAAAAAATATCTTCCTTCTCATGGTGGGAGTCTCAATGAAGCCTTATTTTTTGCCTTCAATTCGACATCTTCATCAAATATGAAGCTTTTTCGTAGGCACATTTGCATTAACGGTACTCAAGGCGTACATAGGCCTGGAGAGACAGCGGCTCTTGAGCATAATTGAAAACTTTCTATGTTTTGTTGAAACAGCTGCGGCTAAATTTTGCTCATCGTTTGCCATAAAAATTATATTATTAGCCTAAATATGGAAATTGCGTTCGTTAGCAACACAACAAGCAACGAAGCGTCTTCCAGTGCTTGTTTTTTGTCTTCGAACTCGTAAAACGATATGAGATAGTGACATAACCAGTGAACCCGTTTTTGGAATGTCAGGATAATCAGCGAACCCGTTCTTGCTTTTTTTTTACAAACATTAGACCTTTCTGAGGGAACCTGTTGTTAGTAAGTACGATACAAAAAAGAACCTGTTCTTAAAATTTTGAATCCCATCACTGGACATAACACTTGCACAGCTATCCCATGCGCTACTGCATCTTAGAGATCAGATCAATGTCAGCTCGATGTAAAGTTCTCGTTGATGAAGTAGACTGTTACACGAAACGTTATTGTAATTTACCAGATTGATCTAATATTTGCCCCCTCCCCAAGGCGGCTGTTCTGGTGCCGGCTCTGAATAAAAGCATCCATATTACCTAACATTGTTTTACAGCAAGTATTAAATGTCTATCTTTTTTTGGCTTGTATGTAGCCCTTTATGTTTTTTTTTAATATAAACATCCATACATTTTACTTTAAGGAGTAGGGGCCCCGCCATCAGATTCCTAATTGGGCCCCGCAGCTTCTAGCACCGGCCCTGCGTAGCAGGATGGACCGTACGTGTTGGCAAACAAGCCCGCCAGTGCAGCAATTTACTTCTTTTAGGAAGCTTAACAACGATAACTATAAATCTAAGCGTACTCACCAAATAATTTTCAGCCACCAGCGTAACAATCAATTCAAAAGGAATACGACGCTCGCAATAAGTCCAAAAAGAAATATTTTCCAACAGGAAATAATAAGTCAGCTGCAATGGCTGTAAGTTTGCTAGCCCACAGAATAAACATTTACACTGCTAGCGCCAAGTCGGCAAATAAAGACTGCTCAAGATTCGATGCGAATGCCAGCGATCTAACACAGTACACGTGACTCCCCGAAGCCGTAGAGCCGACACTCAATTACTGATTGGTAACAAAGTGCGCCGGCAGTAAAGACTAAAGGCATAATAACACAACTGCCAATCTCAGCAACAAAACACAGCGGCAACCAATGGGCAATGGCCAACATAATTATTGACCTCGTGAAAATATTACGTAACAGCTACCATGATGAGGGATATCCGCAAGTTATGTTTATTGAAAGCCGCAAGTTAACTTTACGTTTGTGAAAAGTTCAGTGAATGGGCCTATTGCTTAATGTTTTCGAGATTGCATTTAAGCGTAGGTTTAGATTATTCTGCTCCTGTATATAGCATTCTCTTGTTGTCTCCTAAGTGTGGGCTTAGATTATTCTGTTCCTGCGTATAGCATTTTATTGTTTTCTCTTAAGTGTACGCTTAGATTATTCTGCTCCTTTGAATATATTCTGTTGTTTTCTCCTAGGAATTTGGCCAGGGCTGCCGGCTTTGCCGCGTAAATTAATTTACTGGAAGAAAACGTAGTGATGTTTGATTTAGTCAGTGTTTTGCGTTAAGCTTATCGATCGAAATTATTGCTTTGGAAAACGAACGTAGGACGTGCGTTTTGGGGCGGGCATGTTAGAATTAATTTTGCTGATTGTAATAACTTTGAACCCATGCGTAAAATGACTGATTTGAGGCTATTTGCTTGTATCTATGAAACTGCAGTTTTGTGCTTCTTGTCGGAAAAAATGCAGAAAAGTGTGCCTCCATGATGTAGTGGGTAAATTTCTGTAAATTGTATTTTGTTTGTTTTTCTGACAGTTAATCGATGCCCGTTTGATGTTTGGGCTATCATTAAATGTCAAGGTGAAGTTGTGAATCTGTTTGTAGTATACTTCCCAGAAATCAGATTAATTTGCAGCCAGTGCAGTGACGGCACACTGTTTCCAGCTTTAGCCTAGGTAGTAATTTATGACAGTAATAATCGTATCTCCTAAACTGAACACTCCTCAACCAGAATTAAAGGTCATATGCCACCTAATTTGTCATTTGCTTAAATTTGATCTTATTCAAGAGTTTATACCCACATTAAGAAAATTCCTAATTTTGTGTCATATGACGTAAAAATGACGGAGTTATTACGCTTCAAAATAAGCGATTTTGAAAAGTGCTTAAAATTTTCCCACGGTATCGTTATGTCATTGGTGAACTTCCACTCATTTCGGCGCTAGACTCGTAGACTCATAAACTGGACCTGAGACTGGTCTGGAAGTTGCTGGTTAGGTGGAAAAGTTGTACTGCATATCTGCTTCGTTTGCCAAAGTAAAAAGATGTAGGTGATAGAGCATGAATGTGTTTTAAACGTGATTAAACTATGCCAGGTGTATAAGACAGCAATAACCTAGGCTGCATTAAATGGTACCGGTACGGTAGTTCCATGCAGTACTGGTCTGCCGGTAGCTAGAAGTCACTGTAAGCAGTGTGTAACAATTCTGAGTCAGTGATTCATCGTTCTGAGCTAGGTACTTTGGTAGTAATATTCCCTGCCAATATCAGGAAAAGCTACCAGCACTACTGTAGCCTAGTTCTTTAGATGTAGGCCTACTGCAGTATTGGTACAGTAGTACTAACAGGGTCTGTGTATTGCAGAATTTATTTGCCATAATGATTACCGGTATCGGTAGGTATGGAAAGATCTCAAGTCTTAGTTACATACCCCTAAATTACCTAAACAGCAGAATCTATAATAAATCCACAAAGTTAAATCTTGCTCTATTCTACAGAATAACTGAACATTTTTAAGAATAAACCTAGCGAGATGGTGATTTGTGCTGTAGCTACTTGTAATGCACGGTCTGGTCGAGATCCAGTCAATTTTTTTAGATTTCCTCAGAACAAGGAATTGCGGCATGCTTGGATTTTCAAATGTCGACGTAAAAATTTTTGTCCATCAAAATATGCTAGAGTTTGTAGTCAACACTTTGTTGAATCTGATTTTGCAATCAGCCAATCATTTGCTTCATCAGTTGGTTATGGCAATAAATTACATATGCGTTTGAAACCAGACGCTATACCAAGCATCATTCCTGAACCCAAAGGTGCCGATAAAAGAAAGTCACCAAGAAAGTCCAAAGCGCAAGAGAAGCGAAATCGATTGAAGGTTTGTGCTTTAAAGACAAACTAAAGTATTATATAGTCTAAAAGTGATTTCTGTATAGGCTTAGTTTAGTATACTGTGTATCGTGTGTAGGTAGTCTAGCTGTGCATATCTGCATACTCATGTCATTATTTATAGTACTGTTATGCACTGTATATATTCATGAGCTTTTGCTTACTCATGTTCAATACTGTATCTACTGCATTTAATATCTATAAAATTATTACATTCATAGTGTAATATGTTTTTCTTAGATTAGTTCTTGGACTAAAATTATTTCACTTTTCAGGTTGTTCAAGAGCTTATTTTCCCCGCTAGCGATGCGAATACTGATATGCCAGATGAAGACGAAGAGTTTTTATCTGCAAGTACCACTCCACAAGATGACAGCAATTTGGATTCATCTCTTAATCCATTTTTCAAATGTTAGAGATGCTTTTGTTCAAACTGTAAATTTTGTGGTAAATGGCATTCTTTAATAATTTACATTATTTTTAATATTTCGAGAAGTAATTTTTGACACTGGTAGCTAGCTTGACTTTTATAATACCCTTATATATACTAATATAGTAGCTAATGTGCAAAACAGTGATGATGCACTGGTACTATCGTTCTAAATAGTATCATTTTGTCATTAAATGTCATTTTCTTAATATCTATGCACCAGAATGACATCACATTATACTGGTAAACTGCACTAATAACCGACTAGTTTTGTGAATGAAATTAATTAAGTGCTTTATGAGATTGTCAGAACCCTTTGTTTCTTGCGTCTACTGGCTGTTTTGCCGTGAAGCTCTTCAGAGGGGAGGTTAAAAAACGAAGTAATTTTATTTGAGTAAACTTTCATTTTATAGTTTTTTCAACTTTATAGTGTTTTAACCAATTCTTAAACCTCACCCAAAACACCCTGCTAAGGGTTTAAATTTTTTAATTGGTCACTTATTTTACTATATTGCATTATTACATTTTTATCTTTAATTGCATTTCCTTATTTAGAAAAAATGTCACAAGAAATTGCAAGTGGAGATTGCAGCACCGCTTATGGTAAATAAGAGTACCCAAACCATGGAATGTCATTGTGAAGAAAATGAGATTTTAGATAAGTCATTTCTCATGGAGCAAGATTGTGAAGATGATAATTCGATTTCAAGTGATGCTGAGAACATCGAAGAAGAAGTAGCTAATCCTCACTCGACCTCACCGGAAATCAGCAAGAAATACATGGTTTTTGAGGAGCAGTTGGATTTGCTAATAAGTACTTGCCGCTCTTGTGGAAAAAAGAAACAGAAGTTGTCCAGATACGAAAATGGTTCGTGTGTAACCTACAGCTACACTTGTCACTGTGGCGAAAACTTCAGATGTGATAGCCAGCCGTACTGAGAAAGAATGCCTTATGGCAACTTGTTGCTTGCTGCGTCAATACTGTTTTCTGGTGGCGGCCCCACTGCTTCACTGAATGTTTTTAAGCATCTCAACATGGTATGCATTAGTCAAAGAACCTACTTTCGGTTGCAACAAGCATACATGGTCCCATGTATCCAAGAATACTACTTCTCAAAGCAACATCAGTGCAGGTACGTACAGACTGCACTTATAATGTAGTTGGTTCGACAGAGATCAATGTGTGGGTAGATAGTGTAGCATTTCCTAACTTAAACGCCTGTAGGCTGTAGCACTGTTATAAAAACATGAAATGCTGTTCGGTATTGCAATCCAGTTTAATCTGTTGTTAAAAGTAATATTGTTGTAAAAACTTCCACCAATTTTGGCTTTTACTTCTTGTTGAGGCATGATACCTGTTTTCAGAAATTATATCAAGTATACGGACAAATAAATAACTGCTTTTTGTAGAGCAATGAAGTTGCGAACTCGTTTCACATGGAACTTGAAGGACTGAAAAGGTGCTTGGCCTGTTTGGAAGAGAACGGCATTAGTCTTACACACTTAATCACTGATAGGCATTCTCAGGTAAATGTATATACTGAAAAGTAATTCCGAATTTTTAAAGAATTCAATTTTTTGTGTATTTTTTGACTGATTTAAAAAGAGTAGATCTGGCAATCGCGTCATCTTAACTTGGATGCTCTTTGGTCTTTCGCTGACGTAGTCGCACTGTACTTTGCTTATTGTTATCTTGATTGCGTATGAAGCAGTTCATTGGCCAACACTACTTGCCTTACAAGTGGGTGCTAGAAGTTTTAAGTGTGTTTTGTATTTAACTGTAGTAGGAATGAGCTGTTATTCGCATTACAGGTTAAGAAATACATTCGCGATAGCCATCCAACCGTTGTTCATTGGTTTTATGTGTGGCATGTAGCTAAAGGTATGTAACGAGACCTAATTATATGAATTGAGGTGTGGAATAGTTACCGCTATTTCCCACTATACAAAGCTGTGAAAAGCCCGCCTATGTGTTAGCTAACTATATGACTGCTCTGTTTTATAATAAATCAGATGCAGTAGTAGTTGCAGAAGTAATAGGCAGTAGTGTTGTGCTTCAATTGTATTATTGAAGGTTGCTGTTTGCAGAACTTTATTTGCAATACTTTGATTGCAGTACAACTTGCTTTATGTTTTGACTTTGTTTTCCGTTTGCTAGTGTATTGGAATATTGCTAATATTTTAACAACTGATGCCCTTAGGAATTTACAAGAAACTTCTAAATGCTGGCAAAAAGAAGGGATGTGAGAAGGTTGCTCTTTGGGCTCGCTCTGTTTGTAACCACATGTACTGGTGTGCTACCAGTAGTCCATATGATCAAGAGCTTATAGTTTCAAAATGGAAGTCGATAACCAATCATGTAGCCAATATACACGAGGGACATTACCAAAACTTCAAAAAGTGTGAACATGGTGGCATCGCTGAGAGAGCCTGGATGGTGCCAGGTAAACTGCTAGCTAATAATACTTTAGTTGCAGCTCTTACGCTTAGATGTACCCCTGTATTGCGTCACTACTCTTCGTTTGCAAACTAATATACACAGTAACTGTTAGTAAAGAGTCCATTGTTATTCTTCATGAAAAATCTCCTTCATTTATTACTACAAAACAGTTTCCTACGACCTGCTAGTTTTTATGGAGTTACATCCCGCTTGCACGAGTGAGCAGTGCGATGGCCAGAGCAGATATTTTATGAAGTCGCTTATGTGATGGCAAGGAATATAAATGCAATTGACGTTTTTAGCCATTGAGTATGTAAATATATATCCTATTATTGTTTTTGTTAGGATTCAAGCCTCACGATGAACTGTGCAGTATCGTAAAGCAAAAAATGCTACTTCAAGATATACGACAGTTATCTCCGGCCGAGTGAAATAATAATGAATTGATTGCCTGGAAAATAATTGCCTTCGTTTTGTGCTTTGTATCTGCGCTTGAATTGCCTGCTATCAAATCGTTTTAGTTACCGCCTGTTCAAGAGTTGATTGCGTAATTTTGTTTTCTTGTGCTGTTCTAATCGAGCAAAGGTTTCAGTTTGAGTTGCAGTTCAGAGAGCGCAGTGCTTTTCTTTTGTCGTTAAAGGGTGTTTTATAATTCTATCTATTTCAGGATGTAATGCTGACTTTAAGTTTTGTTTAAGCTGGAATAAAGTTGCATTATAAATTGTGATCATTTCAGTTCAATTAAACAAAACTTAAAGTCAGCATTACATCCTTATTCAAATAAACGGCTTATCGTCACATCATATTCGCCAACGGCTTTTAGAAAACGCCGAGTTATCGATAGATCAAGCTTATCGATCGGCTATGTCGCTACAACTGGCACAAGAACATTCCTCTGCCTACTTCTCGGAGAGTAAGCTATCAGCGGCTGTGACACAAGATCGGACTAATAGCTCCGAAGGCGAAACTGAAGAAGAATCTGTGAAAGTTAGTGCAAGATTACAATCTAAGAAATGCTACTTCTGTGGGCAATCGTATCACCTACGCAAAAATTGCCCTGCATTGGACGCCACATGTTATTTGTGCGGCAAGAACGGACATTTTTCTCGGGTTTGTCAATCAAAAAGATTACGAAACAATGCGAAGAAGTCAAAATCACAGTCCCCAAGTCAAAGTGCTGCACTTACACCGTCTCTTTGTGTAACCACTGCTGCTTGCCCAGGGAGCTTGCTCAAGTCATCGCTCTCCATTAAGGTAAATGATAAGCATTTAACTGCCTTGATTGATTCTGGCAGTTCTGAGAGTTACGTTAATTCGAAATATAATAGGGTAAATGCAATTTTCAGCGTTTTCAAAGCGTTTTCAATGCAATTTTCAGCTATACATACTCAAGCCCTAAAAAAATCCAAGCTATAAAAAAATTGCATTGAAAACGCTGTAAGCTCGGTGGCCGAGTGGTTGGAGAGGTAACGCTCTCAATCACAAGGTCCTGGGTTCAAAACCTGAGTCTACCTGATGAGCGGTCAAACCGCGAAACTAGTCGTAGAATTGGTTTTTACAGCGTTTATTTAGTAAGTCTTCAAGGCCTACCATTTACCCTATTATATTTCATATATATAGACTTACATCGGCTCCTCTTCATTCATTACTTGTAAAATCAGGCCTGCCATTGCCGATACATGCCAACTAGGCTAACTGCTCAATGCTAAGCCTGCAGTTGCAGGGGCTTGAGTATGTATAGCTGAAAATTGCATTGAAAACGCTGTAAGCTCGGTGGCCGAGTGGTTGGAGAGGTAACGCTCTCAATCACAAGGTCCTGGGTTCAAAACCTGAGTCTACCTGATGAGCGGTCAAACCGCGAAACTAGTCGTAGAATTGGTTTTTACAGCGTTTATTTAGTAAGTCTTCAAGGCCTACCATTTACCCTATTATATTTCATATATATAGACTTACATCGGCTCCTCTTCATTCGTTAATTCGAAAGTTTGCCAAAATTTACAGTTGGAAATTTATCCTTCAGAAAGCGAAATCCAAATGGCATCATCTGCGGTCAAAACAAAATCTAGTGGGTTTTGCTTAGTTGACGTAGTAATTAAAGACACTGCTTATGAGTCAACAAGACTTAACGTTCTCGAAAATCTTTGCAGTGATGTAATTTTGGGATTGGACTTTCAAAGTCAACATCAACGTTTAATTTTCGAATTCGATGGCACCTCACCAGATATGATTGTATCAAATAAATCAAATTGCGCTGTAGCCGCTGCATCAACTGAAGCGGTATCGCTGTTCTCGAATCTGTCTCCAGGAGCGAAACCTATTGCTACAAAATCTCGACGCTTCAACAAAGAAGATCAGGAGTTTATTCAAGAGACTATTGACAAGTGGAGCGAGGAAGGTGTGATTCAACCAAGTTCTTCACCCTGGCGTGCACAGGTAGTTGTTGTAAAAGATGACTTGAATCGTCATAGAAAACGACTTTGCGTTGATTATTCTCAGACTATTAATTTATACACAGAACTCGATGCTTACCCTCTTCCACGCATAGACGATATGATTAACAATCTTTCGCAATACTCGATTTTTTCAACTTTCGACTTACGTAGTGCGTATCATCAAATTGAGTTGTTAAAAACAGAGCGAAAATATACCGCTTTTGAAGCTAATGGTAATTTATATGAATTTACACGAGTTCCGTTTGGTGTAAAAAACGGTGTTGCTGTTTTTCAACGTCAAATAACGAAATTTATTAACGAAGAGAATTTGAAAGATACTTTTGCCTATTTAGATAATGTCACTGTGGCTGGCCGTACTCAATTAGAGCACGACATTAACGTTAAGGCATTTTCTGAAGCTATTATTCGTCGGAAGTTTACCTTAAATGATAACAAAACTGTTAAATCTGTACCAAATGTGAATATTCTCGGTTATATTGTTGGCAATATGTGTATTAAGCCTGATTCAGAGCGTATGCGACCCTTGATTGATTTTCCACCGCCTAGTAATCTTAAAGCACTTCGCCGCGTGCTAGGTATGTTTGCGTATTATGCAAAATGGATAAATTGCTTTGCCGACAAAATTAGACCCCTTGCTGAGGCTGCAGATTTTCCACTAAAGGAAAGTGCTTTAAATGCATTTAATTTGTTGAAAAGTGATTTAAGTAATGCGACACTGCAGTCTATCGATGAATCTTTGCCTTTTGTTATTGAGTGTGATGCATCTGATATCGCCGTTTCAGCGACTTTAAATCAAGGGGGTAGGCCTGTTGCATTTATGTCTCGTACATTACAAGGAAGTGAAATTCACTATCCAGCTTACGAAAAAGAAGCTACTGCTATTGTAGAGGCAGTTCGGAAGTGGGGTCATTTGTTAACACGAAATACTTTTACTCTCATAACTGATCAAAGATCTGTATCCTTCATGCTTGACCGTAGGCGCCGCACCAAAATCAAAAATGACAAAGTTCAGAAATGGCGCATGGAACTAGCTCCTTTCTCTTATGTGATAAAATACCGACCAGGTCAACGTAATGTGGGACCCGATACACTTACCAGAGCATTGTGTACTGTTACGTCTATGACATTAAATACTCTTCAAGATTTGCATAACAATTTATGTCACCCCGGTGTTTCAAGATTATTGCATTTTGTGAGAACGAAAAATTTGCCATTTTCCACAACAGATGTGAAACGAATTACGTCGCAATGCAAAACGTGCGCTGAAGTCAAGCCGATGTTCAGTCAACGCGACCAAGGAGTATTAATTAAGGCCACTCAACCCATGGAACGTCTTAGTGTTGATTTTAAAGGTCCTTTACCATCCTCTACCAGCAACAAATTTTTGTTAATTGTTGTGGACGAATATTCACGTTTCCCCTTCGCGTTTCCTTGCAAGGATATGACTACTTCCACAGTTATGCAGTGCCTTGATCAAATTTTTACACTTTGCGGAACACCAGGTTTTATCCATTCTGACAATGGTTCGTGTTTTACCTCACAGGAATTCAAGACTTACCTTATTCGGAGGGGAATATCGTCAAGCAAATCAAGTATTTACCACCCAACTGGAAATGGACAAGTAGAAAGAACTGTACAAACCGTATGGAAGACTGTTCAGCTCGCTGTCAAAGAAGCAAAGCTATCTCATACCCAATGGGAGGCGGTATTGGCCGATTCGTTGCATGCAATACGGTCGCTTTTATGCACTGCGACAAATGTGACTCCCCACGAGCGGTTTTTCAGCTTTCAACGCAGATCCTGCACTGGCACCTCACTACCGTCTTGGATGACATCTCCTGGCTCGAAAGTCTACGTTAGACGTTTCACCTGGTCCAGCAAGAGCGAACCACTTGTAGAAGAAGCGGAAATCATGCATGTTAACCCATCTTATGCGAATATCCGTTATCCGAACGGGAGGGAAGTTACCGTTTCATTGCGTGATTTGTCTCCTTGTCCGACAACTGAAAATGCTGTGCCCGAAGAGGAACCTCTTTCAAACGACTTACCACAATCATCGCTCCAAGAAAACGACTCTCATGAGGACTCCAACAGTTTTGTTGCTGCAGATCAAGAAAATCTGGATGTTGATACCAGTAACTCGTCTGAAGCCGACATGCATGTACCTAGACGATCATCTAGAGCTAATAAAGGTGTTCCTCCCCTAAGATATGGTGTCAATTATTAAACTTGAAAATTGCAGTTGCTGATGTGTGAAATGTTTTATTTTTTTGAAAATTGCAGTTGCTGATGTGTGAAATGTTACTTAATATGTGTCATAAATATTTTTATTTGTGTGTACTTATACGCACCTATATGTCTGGTGAATGATGACAGTATTTTTTTTTTAGGAGGGGTGAATGAAATAATAATGAATTGATTGCCTGGAAAATAATTGCCTTCGTTTTGTGCTTTGTATCTGCGCTTGAATTGCCTGCTATCAAATCGTTTTAGTTACCGCCTGTTCAAGAGTTGATTGCGTAATTTTGTTTTCTTGTGCTGTTCTAATCGAGCAAAGGTTTCAGTTTGAGTTGCAGTTCAGAGAGCGCAGTGCTTTTCTTTTGTCGTTAAAGGGTGTTTTATAATTCTATCTATTTCAGGATGTAATGCTGACTTTAAGTTTTGTTTAAGCTGGAATAAAGTTGCATTATAAATTGTGATCATTTCAGTTCACCGAGCAAACATCTTCGCTGGAGGCATTTCATAAAGTCGTGTGCCACTTTGCTCCCAAGCTGTTGCATTACCAGCATGCTCAAATGGAAGCAAGGTGAGCCGACTGCCGGACTGCGAGAAATAATCAGTTGTTTTTTGTTGATACGTGGACAAGACGTTGGCGTCTGTGATAATTTTTCTAGCACTCTTGTCTTGTTCACGCTCTTGTCTGGGCTAGCACCGATTGAAGCCTTGCGTTAACTTACGATGGCTGGCCTATTCAAAATGCAAAATGCTGAACCAAATGATCTAGAAAACTGCCAATGACGCATTATTTCACAACAGTATATCAAAAAATCAAGTCTCTTCTATATGAACGTCTGAAAAGATTGCTTCAAACGTGGATGAGTACACGGACCAGTAACGAACTCCTAGCGGACTTGGGTTAGTGTATTAAACCATCAAAGCGACAATGTTGTATTTTAGACTCTTTTTGGCTGCATTGCATTTCAACGAAAATGGAAATCGAGCCCAAGCTATTGATTCCAAGGGAGAAAAAATATTCAACGTCTCCCATCCCAGGGGAAGAAGTTGTGACGGTGTGGTCAAAGCAACCAAGGTTTCTCAAAGTTTTGGTAAGATCACGTGTGTCATATGGTAACTTTCAGCAGTCAGTCAGTTGTTGCCCAAACACGCCTTTAATTTTGTGTTTGTTTTTCGATAGTGCCGTTACGACCAAGCTATTGAAGTAAGCTTTTTCATCACGTATACCAGTTCTGTAACAACAATGTGAGAGAAAAAACTCGTTTCCCCTCAAGTTAGGAGTATATAGGGTAACGCTTTCATAAATATTTTGATTCGACCCATTACCTCTGTGAGTTGAAACATATGTGTTATTATTGATAGTTGTTGGTGCAGTTACGTACGAACTAATAAATTGATTGTTGTTTCCAGAATATGTTGATGACCTCATGTGCAATATAGTTTCTCGTCGAAGCGAAGCGTGAAGCAGACTTACTTTGCAGCTGAGAGCAGTGGCTTAGCTCTAAATCGACCACCTCCATCGTCTCTCAGCGGCGAAAGAAGACTTTCCAAAGATGAAATTGTGCGGCAATACGTGTCACGTTTTAATTTGTAAATCTTCAAACTCCTTGAATTTCAATATGTTTTCTTTTAGCATACATTTGTTTGTTATTTGATATAAATAAATTTACCATAGCTTTATTGCTGCATAAAGCTGTGAACTTAATTCAAAGAAGTATGTTTAACTGTTGTATTATTCAATTCAATTAGCGTATTTGAAACCACAATATTCTTCAGAACTGAACTTTTCCCGAATCTGTGTTACAACGCATGCCGGTAGCACTCGTTTGTTTCGTCGTCCGAGCGTTTTCCAGATCCAGCGAGTGAATCTTCTGTAAGCGATATACCTATATGTTCTGCAACAAAAAATAATCTTCACAAGTTAAAACTGATGTGTTCGTGACTATGTATTGTATTTCTATCCTCAGCAATGAAATTTGGTTTATTCTAACTACTGAAATTTGGTTTATTTATTTCAATGAAATTTGGTTTATTTATTCTGACTATATACTGTATTTCTATCCTCGGCAATGAAATTTGGTTTATTGTAACTACAACTTGAATGTCATGCGAATGAGAATTTCTTAGACTTTATTTACTTGTGTATCGGCTGATTTTCTTCTGGAGGTCCGTGCGCATCTCGAAACTCATAATATGATGTTTCTAGCGCATCCAAGTTCAGGCAGTTGGCTTGAAAACCACAGGAGTCCGTGATGCACTGGACGCGTTTCTTCGATCTCTTATCGTTGACTGCACTTAACGCGTGACAACAAACGCTTTCTTTTCTAGTAGGCATCGCTTTGCATCTTCCACATTTACACCTGTGACACAATTTCTTCCTTGACAATACTCGAAATCTGCAAAGTTACAAAGTGATAGACCAACGGCAAAACCACTACTTACCAGATGTGTACATCTAAAGTAGAGAGGTCATTTTCATCCTCATCCGACTATGCGCAACTGCTTGAATCGTTGCTACTGTTGGACGTACCTGCTGGCATACCTAAAGCCTGAGGTTCAAATTGATAGGGCAAAACAACAGTCGGGATGTCAATCTCTTCTATATCGCTATTTTCGCAGCTATAACCCATAATTATGAGCGTTTTATGTATATTGTATAAACACAACTAATGTTAACTAATGACTAACGTACTGGCTGGTAGCCTACATTTCAAGAAATTTTCTTTATCTTCTCGATAGGTCGTAAATCCTGCTCTATTAATTAACTTTTTATGACTTTGAGTTACGATTTGCAATTGCCTTATTCCGCAACTGACTATGAGTTACAATTCGCCAGTAATTTTCATGATTAAAATACCGCCTTTTCTTAGAGCTTTTCGCCACAAAACTCAAAAACGCTTGGTTGCCGCTGCAGGGGTTATTGGCAGTTGTTCATCAATGACGTCATAAAGTCGTTTTTTCCAAATAGCCAAAAAGAGACTTTGCGACCACTTTTTGGTAAAATGACGTTTTAGGGTCATATAGAATTGTCACTAATGGAATTTGAAAGAAAAAAATCCGCTAAAAATTTCAATTTAAATTTGCCAAAATTAGGTGGCATATGACCTGTAAACTTACTTTACAATACCGCAAATATTTCTTTAAATGATTCCTATAAATATCTCGGCGTTATTTTACACAAGTTAAATTTCCAACTTCATATTCTTAGCCTCGAAAAACGCGAATCCAGCTCTGTAGGAATTCTTAGCAAGCTTAGGTTCCTGTTTTCCTCTTCTACCCTTCTTCTCCTTTATCATGCCCTCATACATCCCCATCTCTTATACGGACTCCCAATCTGGGGTAGCACATTTAAAACATATCTTGACAAACTACAGATTCTCCAAAATAAAGCCATTCGCATCATTACCAACTTAGACAGGCGTTCCTCCAACGCGACACAGTTTTGAAACTTAAATGTTCTTAAAATTGCGGACCTGTACACTTATGAGATTGCTAAGCTTATGCACCAATATTCCAAGAACACGCTTCTTCCGTGTTTTTCAACCTTTTTCGGTTCACTTTCTAAAATCCACGATCAACAATCCAGGTCAAAATCAAAAAATAATCTTTATCTTTCCACATGCCGCTGTCAAAGATCTCTGAGGTTTCAAGGACCGTAGAGCGAGACAGCGCTGTTTCTGGCTATTAGCCTTCATCAGCCGCCCTCAGGTAAGAAACATTCATCTTCCAGGACGAATGATCTTGCCAGGATCACTCATCCCTTCGGATAAATATTTCTTAAAGAATTTAACCTTTGTGATACGCAATCCAGTCGTGTGGCTACGTCACCATTCCAGTCAAACTCTTTACGTGGCCAGGGTGAAGAGCAACAACTAAAAAGCAATGTCCTTCCTGGCCTACCGGACGGGAAGTCATGACGACTTCCTCTTGTTGGGTCAGAGGCTATCACAGCACTCCATCACCTACAGTGCAAAGCACTCCAGTAAATCGTACCGTAGAGCGAGACGGCGCAGTTTCTGGCTATTAGCCTTCATCAGCCGCCCTCAGGTAAGAAACATCTTCCAGGAAGAATAAACCTGCCAGGATCAAACATTTACTCAGTAACATTGCTAAGGTTATCACAATCCACGAACCGGTTTTCGTTGCTATTGCAACTTATCAGATGAATGCAGTGAGAATCTTGTTACAAATTAGTTCAAATTAAAAAAAAATTAGGAAAAAAGTAGGTACTACGACTTGTGTCATACTAAACCCAAATTTTGTTTTTACCAGTTTTGGGCTAATTTGTGACAGGGTTCTCACATTCACCTGATGAGTTGCAATAAGAACGAAAACCGGTTGTGGATTGTGATAACCTTGGCGATGTTACTTAGTAAATGTTTGGATCAAGGTTGTGGTTTCCTACAGAGGTGTTTGATGGTGAGCGTGATACCCTAAGAGGCTACTCGAAGAAAATAAGATTGAGCATATTTAGGTCTTTGGATGCACATAGATATTTCAGCTTGTGGTGAAGCACCTTGCTGGGTGTATTCCCATGAAAATGTTTCTGGTCAGTTTTTGTCTGTGTTTGTGAAAGTGTATTTTGTTTTGCTTGTTTGCTTTTCTTACTTTTCTGCATCTCGTGAATAAATTTGAACTACTCTGCAACAAAGAACAGATGCTCTGCTGAGATGCCAAGGCGAGACCAACTAAGATCTACTACGTAATCCCGCCATCGAGTTCTAGGATGGCCTCTAGGCCTTCGACCAATCGGTATTAAACAGAGCAGTTTTTTGGCTGTTCTTTCCTGGGACATTCGTGTCACATGTGCATACCAACACAGTTGCGATCTTTCTAGTCGGAGAAGCAGCGCATTGATGTTTAGAGATTCACAAATATCTGCACTTTTAACCTTGTCCCACAAGGTTAAACCGCCAGCTCTTCGCAAGAATCTAATATTATTTCATGCAAAAGCTCTATTGTTATGTAATAATATTCTGCAATAAAATTAACTACAGTAAAACAAAAAAAATTCCCAGTGTAAGTTGTTCAACGTTAATTAGAGTAAAACTAGCCTCCTCTTCGTGAGTTAGAACCATGGATAAACTTTTGGTTATTTGTTTAAGTGTTCTTGGCCTAGTTTCAGCACAGCGGAAGAAATCTAAATTTTCAAATGTGCGTTATGATTATAACATGGTGGATGAAGTCTGCGTTAAGCTCGCATCTGACTTCGATTTTGGAACAACTAGTCAGGCAGTTCTAGATAACAATCAAACAGGTGAGTTTATTTTGATTCAATTTCTGTTATAGTCCGTATGGCCGCAGCCCTATGGACCATCGATAGTACCATCAGTCCGATTCTTATACTCGATACTGCGTTTTGAAGTTATACTTTCGAACAACGCCTTTTTCACCCCACTCACTTGACATGGGCACGATGTTTGCCTCAGCTAGGGCCGCCTTTCCTACTCTTTTTCACTTTTCCCCAATATGAAACCAGTAGGCCAATCTATAATATGTTTAATGAAAATTTAGATTAGGCGAGATAAAATCTATCGGCCGATTTGCTCAGTTGATAAGCACGCGCTATCAGTGCGTATGGCCTGGGGTTTGATTCCCAGATCAGTCAAATCGGCACAGCTGAAATCGCCAACGATGCGACGTTTCTTCGGAGCTATGACGTCCAGGCGCCAAGCCGCAGAGATGGATTCCGCTACGCGATGCATGCTTCGACGTATTTACACGAATACAATGGAAATTTGATAATTTTTTAAAATCTGTAACTTATCAGCTTCTGTCGCGTGTTGCTGAGGATTCTCTAAAGCATCATGAACATACAGTAGGATCACAAGGTTAAATTATAATTAATTGTAGCTCGGGAGGGTTGTGGCAGAGCGCAGTGTGCGAGGCTGGTCATCCCACACAAGCGGAATGTAAAATAGCATTGCAACCCGACCATTTTAACCTCGTTTTGGGTTGTCGCATAGGTGACGGAAGCGGGGTAACCGGGTGGGCTCTGCCCCCCCTTACCTTTTACGCGTTTATTTCTGCAATAATACCTCTGCATGAATGTATTGGGAACTTAACAAAAAACGTTTTACCATCGAAATTGAAACCCAAGTAAAAGCTTAAATCCAGAGATGTTTTCTTTAAAATTTTGTTTGTGGGGTTGAGGGAACAGAAAAAGTGTAAACTTGTCGTAGCAAAAAAAACTAACTTGCGGCTTGCAAATGTCAAATTGAGCATGTTATCACATAAAAGGCAAACCAGCGATTGATAGTATTTAAGCCAGGGGTTCTCAACTGTCGGCCTTGGCCCTCCAAAGGGATTACAGAACGCAGAGTGTTCTCTTTGGAGTCACGTTGGTAGGAATCATTAATTATTTGTAACAGACCGGGACTTTTAAACTTTCGTACTATATGGGGTCATGGTCTTTTAAATAGACAGTCAAGGGTCACGGCTCAGAAAAGATTGAGAATTACTGATCTAAGCTTTCAGTATGGAAAAACGTTTTACTGTGCGTTTTGAGACGATGCGATGTACAGTATTTGTCGCAAGCGTCGTTTATAGTAAACAATAGCAACTAAATTCAAAACTAGGCCCCTCCACCAATGTACCGGTATTGTATACCTTATTATCTGCACTGACTTGGCCGCCAGTCACTCAGAAGAGATGTAGCCTACTGTATTTGCAGTGTAATTTTTTTTTATAATGCGTTGGGCGGGGCTAATTCTCGAGGATGAGAACTTTGCTTTTTTCACTCTTAATTTTGACGTTAATAACTAACCTTCAAAATCGATAAAATAAGCAGCTGTCATAAAATAAAAGCGGCGGACTGAGCAAATCATCTATAGCCTAGTTTTTAAATTTTTTTGAATGTGTTTAAATTTTTTAATTCACTTTGTTTTGCTGTGCAGTGCTAACCCCAGCAATTCCTTTGCCAACAAAATTGCTTTTTGTAGTCAGAGAAAGCAATTAAAACGTTTCGTTAAGGTTCTAAGGTTCTAATTAAAATGTTTCGGTTCTAAGGTTCTAAGTAAAACGTTTGGAGTGTGTAGTTCTTTTGAAGGTTAGAATTTTTTTTTTTTAGGAAGGTGGGAGGTTGCTATGCTGCACTGATGAGACCATAATAAGGTCGAAACGCGTCTGCAGCTGCAAATGAGTGGGTTACCATGGGGGCTTCTAGTGGTGTGGGCTAGTTAGGCTAACGGTAACTTGGTTGTGGGTTAGTGGTTATAGGTTCTTTCATTGGGTATCGTTGTTTGGGGCCAGTCGCCTGCCAAAAATAGGGCACAACCTAGAAAAGAGATGAAGTCGAGATGTACAGGCAAAGCAATGCAAAAACAGAGTCTTTACAGTCTGGAATGAGTTTAGCCTGGATTGGCTGTGCGTAGCAAGGCTGACGAGACTTTGTTTCGGTTCTAGTTTTACGTGTGGCGATGCGATTTATGAAGTTTTACTATTTCTCTAACCGGCCGTTAGCTCAGTTGCGAAGCGCACGCTATCGGTGCGGGAGGTCTGGGGTTCGATTCCCGGGCCGGTCAAATCGGCACAGTGTCGCCAACGGCTCGTCACTGTTGCGACGTTTCTTCGGAGCTCTGTAGCCCAGGCGCTAAGCCGCGGAGATGGGCCCCGCCACTCGTTACACGCTTCGGCGTAATACGGCGAGTATAATGAAGATTTGATTTGATTTTACTATTTCTCTACGCATCACTTTATCGGTGTGGGAAATAACGTTAATTGGAATTGAGTTATTGATCATTCCAACTTCCATCTTTTTGTATGCTCCAAAAAAGCTTACTGCTCTTGTTGCGTCCGTGACCGTAATTATACATGACATGCCGTGAACCTCTATTTGAGCGTCACACGTCCACCGCGCTCTATATTTCAACCCTTCTCTTCTCCTATTGTTGCGTTCTATTAGAGGTGGTGTTCAGTTAGAGCAGTGGTTCTTAACCTTTTTGCCCCAGCGCCTCTTTTCAGAGGTTTTCTTAGGCTGCCGCCCAAACGTCCTGTTTTCCTCCAAAAATCAGTGAAAAACAAAAAAAAATATAAAGAAAGGTCGTTCTTATCACGTCCGTATAGATGTCCTATTTTTCACTAAAGATCAGTGCAGAGCAAAAAAGAAAAGAGTTCATCACGTCCGTAGAAATCCCTACTTTTCTTGTCCAGCCCTGGGCTAGACCTAAGCAGATGTACTGAGCACGTGTATATATTGATCTTGAAACAAAATATCTTTACACCTTCTGAATGCAACACCCCCCATAGCGTCCCATGAGTATATCCGCCCCTCTAAAAGTTAACCGCGCCCAGGTTATGAACCATTGAGTTAGAGGAAGGTGCTATATTTTTTGACTAGCTGGTCAGAATTTTGAGAAGACAAATTTTAATTAATGAAATGAAAAAAAATTTTCACAGAGTTAACATTTAACCTTTAAAGAAAAAAAAAACATTCACCGTAACACAGTTGCTGAAAAGTAATCAAAAGTTCAAAGTGGAAAATCAGGTGGCACGTCCCCGTGTAGCCGTCCTCATCATTTTCAACACCTTCCCTGTAGTGGCATTATAGGTGGTGTGGTGATCAATTAAAGGATAGCGCTCTGTTTTTCAATCCTTCCCCTACAGTGGCTCTCAATAGAGGTTTTACGAACGGTTATGGTATTTACTATTTACAGTAGCTGTTGAAGTTGCTAAAGCAATAAACTTTAGCCACACAATTACCCTGTTCACATAGTTAGTTAGTTAGTTAGTTAGTGTCTTTTATTTCCGTACCGTCAACACAAGAATAACATGCATAAATAACATACAGTATAATTCGACAGCACGAGAAAAGGGAAGAAGCAACAAAACGATGAACGTTGTAACATGCAAGGGGAGAATGGAAAATCAAGAAAAGTAACATGAGAAGCATGGTTGCAGCACCCGACAATAGAGATTTATCAAATAAAGAAAAAGAACACACACACATACAGCACAAAAAAAAAATACGACGGTCAGATAAAAAAGACAGCTAAGAGAGTCACAGATTCCACACTGCCATGCTATATGGTGCAATTGTAGGAAAACATGACAGTGTGTGGCCTTTCAAGGTTAATCCAAGTCACATGTCCAATTTATGTGGGTTTTGGATCCACGGTTCTGCATCACAATCAAATTTTAAAGTGATTATGACATCAAAAGTTTAATTGTGATGCAGAAACTATACCCTTTAGAAGTAAGAACCGTGGCTCTGAAGCCCACATAAAATGGACGTGTCACACACATATGGACAGCAGTGGCGTATTCTCAGGGTGTTCAAGGTGTTCAGTGAACACCCTGACATTTCCAAAACAATACGTTTTTCTAACTTTTTATATTCTTTTTAATTTTTTTGTACTTTTTGCAATAAACTTTTTCGTTCAGAAAGTAAATTTTACTACTTTCCCCTTTAAAATAATTTAATAGTTGCAATTTTTGCGATTATCATGAAATTGATTTTTTTAGGCTGACGTCCACCAGGGTGTTCACCCAACCCAGGTAAACACCTTGACTACAATAAACAATTTAAAAAACTGAAAAAAGAAAAAAAAGCGATCAGCAGCATCCCAATGCACAAATTTACGTCACTCAAAGTGTTCACTTTCAAAAGTGAACACCTTGAGTGACGTCATGTCATCATATAGCTTCATTGCTTGGTTGAAGAATGGGGATTGCTGAAGTTTGGCAATTGCCTCTGGATTTGCTAGGCTAGTCTGCTAATAATTCTGCTTGTTAGTGTGCTAATAATAGGCTAGTCTGCTAGGCTAGGCTAGTCTGCTAATAATTTGCTAGGCTAATCTGCTAATAATTTCTGCTCATTAATTCTGCTTGGTTTTGAAAGTGAGAGAATGCAATTGCAGTCTTGCTAGGCAGTAGACGTTGTGCTTATGAGATAAGGGCTAAAGAAAAAAAGAGAAAAGAGTACAATTGGTTCTGGTATGAGAATTGAAGCTAGGCCAAAATAAAAAATATAGGAAATGTCTATTTTGCTGTTAGCAATAAGATACTGATTGGGTATACACTGATTGGATACTGATAGTGCCGTTAGTAGTAAAATACTAAACCGGGTGTGGAAATGGATGCAAGCCTATCAACAGTCATGCGTATGATGTATACACACCGGTTAACCTTCAAACCTAAATTTTTTGGCCAATTAATGTTTTGGCATTGTTGGCAAAGTAAACACTGCCCAGTGCCAAAAATGAGCTTGTTTGTTTGCTTGTTTGTTGCTTGTGTGAATTAAGCCGGGATTAAGGGGTTAGGGTTTGGGGTGTTAGGTTTCGGGGTTAAGGTTAGGCCCTAACTCCTACTAATAGCTCACTAGGGGTCCTTGTGCTTGTCATATAGCTCAGTTCAGTTCAATTTTTATTTTTGCCAAGCAACGCAATACAGTCGTTTGGCAAGGAGGCAGCGAAAAGACGCAATGGTCATCGAGTCAGCTACCACCCCACCAAGAACAGCAAAGCAGATTATAGTTCAGGAAAAAAACAAAATATAAAAAATAAAATAAAAACACCTAAGCAAATCAAACCACCCGTTTATGTAAAAAAAAAATAAACATAGTACCGGTACACTGTAGTCAGAGAGCATTTTAGTACCGGTATATATATAGTAATGCAAATTGTGATAGAAACTACTATGCGCAATTATGATGTGATACTGTCGTCATAAAAGATATGAAGAGAAAGTAATTTAAGCATGATACTGGATGGAGAATAATTTAAGCTTGATTCATATATCTGCCTGTTACAACAGTATAAGGTGCGGCTTGAATCAAACAAGCTCCATATGTAGTTGGTAAGAGCTACCGGTACCGTAGTCAGCAAAACACGGCCTATAGCATAAGACTGTGGGACCTAACCTAGTCAGCTTTAATATTATTTTTATAGGCAACCAGAGTACTGCTACAGTTGATTGATTGGTTTCTTCATTTTTAATCTCCAGTTCTACAGCTATTAGCCTAGATACAATCATGAACATAAGCAAATTGGAAACCTTGTCTTGCGTCATTTGGTGTGGCAAATGGCAATAGTAGGCTAGTATGATTCAAGAGACTTGGAGCTATAAATTTTTTACTTGTGGCAAACAATATTTTCATGTGAGCAATCATAGTTGATACTTGCTATTTTTTCTTTTAAGGCATTGGCTATTTTGCCGCATGTGGCAGGGGATAACGTCTAGTATCAGCTTCCAGTTTTGGTT
The DNA here is from genome assembly GCA_964006365.1 of Trididemnum miniatum. NCBI lineage: Eukaryota > Metazoa > Chordata > Ascidiacea > Aplousobranchia > Didemnidae > Trididemnum > Trididemnum miniatum. The sequence goes on from OZ023249.1 coordinate 522,525, forward strand.
CGTTTGGTTAAGACAGGGTAGTTCTATATATCCCTGGGTTAAGATTAGGCTTGGTTAGGGTTAAATTTAGTTAGGATTCTGTTCAGTTACAACCGTAACCCTAACCCGAATCTAATCCTAAGCAAACCTAACCCTAACCAAACCCGTGGGCTAATACTAGACGTTACCCTGTGACCAAATCGATCTAATTGTCATTTTGCCTTGTTACGCCACGTTGGCCTATGATCAGACGATGAAACAAAATTTAAAAAACTTTCTGAATCCAAAGCCTGAATCCCAAATGCAAACTCCAATTCCAAACCCTAATAGCCTAAACAATTGGAAGTGGCTATTTTTATGGGCCATAACATTTGTCTCATTGGTTTATTTTATTACTTCGTCACGCTCTTGTACAATTGGGAAGAGTGCGAGGGATAATAAAAGAAACAAAGAGCTTATTTGTACCGGCCCATAGAAATAGTCCTAGCCAAAAAAATTACTTGCAAAAAAATCAAAAAGAATAAACCTTATATGCCAAAATAACAACTGAATAAATAAGCTTCCTCAATGGCCTTAAGTATATCTTTGGCAAAATCTTCTTCGTTCTCAAGCTTACGGTTTTCAATGACAGTGACATTTTGAATTGGCAGTGTTTATTTTGCCGTTATCGGCATAATAGCTTTTAAATCTATTTTGCCGCAGCTACATAACCCCATGTCACACGAATATTACATCTTATTCTATGCTACTGTCTTCGCGAACCCGATTGTTAACCCCAGGTCACACGCATCCGAATTGAACCGAACCGAAGCCACTGAAGCAAAGCAAACCGAAGCCGCGACGAGAACCGAACCCAAAACTAGTGCAACACTTTCCTGTATACGCTGCGCTCTATCCACTGAGCTATCGAGAAGTCGTGGCAATCGAGCACAAAACGGTGTTGAAAAACCAACGACGTCACTTACGGCAAAATAGACCTAAAAACTATTTTGTCGTTAACGGCAAAATAGATACTACCTTTTGAATTTTATATGGTTTTAGTTTAGTATTGCTATTGTCAAAGTAGTTGGTTTTGGCATGTGCTGAATGTTTTGTTTATTGTTATTTGCAGCAATGTCTATGCAACCCAAGCTTTAAAACCTGATGATAAAATTGAAATAGATGTACAGCAATATTCAAACACATACTGTATGTAAGCAGTGGTGGGATTAATTTTTTTTCTCAGGCGGTTCCATAACCAAGGTTATATTTTCAGCTGGTTCTGTTTCAACTAATGGCACAAGTACAAACAGTAATGCTGGCCGGTTCGCTGATCTAGTAAAATTTTGTGAGGCGATTATATAGAACCAGTTGAATCCCATCATGGTATGTAAGTCTGAGTTGCAACAATGCTTAGTCTTGCTTTTTATCATTTTCAAATTTTTTGTATCTGCTTGTTACTAAGTTTGTCACTATTTTGCTTCTCTTGTACCATTTTTAATGTCTTCCTGTAGTTAATACCTTACTGTATTTGTTGTTGCATTGGCGTTTTTGGCGGTGTGGAATAACTGTATGAGGCACTGCTAGTACTAACTTGATTTGTTGTTGATTGCAGAATACTATTTTAGAAAAGTATTTTACATGTGTGTGTTCTTAATTCGGAAAATGGAAACTTTAATTTTCTGATTGTTAGAAAATACTTTTTTGAATCGTTCATTTGATGAAAAACAAAAAATTGCCAAAAGAGGAAAGTGCTATGAAAAACCTTGCTAATGTTTGCACATAGTGGAACAAAAGCAGTTACACACAAATTTTCTTGCTCTTAAGTTTGATGAGATACTTTGGTCCACAGATTTTGTTCTATGCGATTTGGAATAAAGGTTTCTTGTATCATGCTCATTTGACTGATGGTATGCAATGGCAGAAGAAGTCTAAGAAGGATATTTATATGTTGATGCATTTTATATTTTGGATGTGTTCTGTGAGAGTGAATGCAGCTCTAGATAGTCTAAGGTTGGAAAGAGATTTGTAGTTGCAATGAGAAACTATAGAAGTTTTTACAACTTTAACCCATGCAACTTGTTTTTTAAGCAGCACAAGAGTTGCCTTTTAAAAGACGTGATAAATCACCATCATCCTTCAATCGAATTAATTATATTGAGCTTCTTGAATACCGGTACACAAAAAAATATGATACAGTTTTAAATGCTCATCTTCAAGCAGCTACAACATTCATGGAAACTTCTATCAGCTTAAATAATTTCATTAAAGCGTTGCATATCTTAAGCTAGATGCAGTTGCAAAAAAAAATTCAAGAATTTGAACTTGTGGCTATTATTGAAGATGAGACTCAATTGCAGTTGCATAGAAGATATAAGATGAGACCTTAAATATTACTATAAAATCTCAGCTTTCCTCAGTTGTCAGTCTCGCGATAAAGTCACAAAGTCACTGCAGACTGCAAGCTTGCCGTATCACCGCGACGCGTGGTGACCGCGCCATGCGAATTATCTTGAAAGAATTGTCCTTTATGCAAAGTCTGGACACTATTTTGATCCGAGATACTGCTTTGTTGACTTTACTGATTACTCAGCGGCTTTTTTACAATCAAATTGATAATTGACTTTCAACTAAAAGCACAAGTAAACCTTTGTTTGATTGATAGTCAACTTGCTTTTCTTACACTGGTCATAAGAGTCATGGTCAAACCTAGCGGGTTTAATGCTCCAGAGACAGACGCTGTATATCCACTCGAACATCTCATCGGTAGTGGTGGGCAGTAACGAGTTACAATTGTAAGTCGTTACTGTAACGAGGTACTTTTTGAGTAACGGTAATGCCGCTACATTTGAAAAGTAACGAATTGCGTAACGAAATTACTTCATTGGCGATATTTTAAAGTTACTAGTTACTCATTACTATTTCACAATGCGTTTTATTGTACCTTTTAAATGAAAGGTTAAAATAATAAAAATTAAGCAAATGTCATTTTTCTGTGGACTTTCCGAACGATCTAACTTTATGCGAATGAGTTTGAGTTGTAAACAAAAAAGGTTTGTGATTGATGAACAGAAAGTCCAGACCACACTCCAGCAGTCTAGCACCTTTTGAAAATCTTTATTCGAAGCGACCTGCAGCTGCTGCTGCTGGAAGAGTAAAGTTTCACACTTTGCAACGAAACGAAGAAACAAAAAATGCAACAAAATGAGAAAGCGATAGAGCGCCAGATTTTTTTAATGTCTTTTATGCGAAGCAGAGATTTTTTGAAGCACTTCAGAGTTGCCACATGCGCTATTTTTCCGCCAGTTATGTTTTTTTTTTTAATTTCTCCGGCGAGCGAAATATGCTCTGTGCAGGTGAGAAAATTATTGGAAGGGTTTGAAAAAAGCACTTCGCCGATTTTAAAAATTTATAAGGCTTGATTGATGAAAAATATATGATCAAGTTCTAGCATATTTGTTTTTTCACCTGTTCAAAATGACTTGTGTTTGCATACTGTTAATTTTTAGTTTAAAATCTTTGGGTAGATTTCTTACATTATAAGAAAAAAGCTATATGTTATTCTAATTGGTAGAAGTGGGTTTTTAAATTGCTCTTGGGATTTGTTGATATTTGCTTTTGTGTCATTTGATTTTGTGAGTACAAACGTAGCTATGATATTTTCTTTTTGACTGTAGGTTTTGTTAGGCTAATTGGTTGAAACATATTTAGTTTTTAATAGCGGTATTTACTTTGGTAAAACAGCTACTAAATGTGCATTTGTATGGTTTTTCAGGTTTGGATATTTTGGGCTATAATTTTTTTCGGGTGTCGGCCCATCTTGGCTGGTCTTTTTGTGAGTTTCGGTTGTGTCTTTTAAAATATGGCAGCACTGAAGCTCTTATGCAACCGATTTTCAGCAGAAAAAGAGCATCAAAATCGTTGCATTTAAATTTTTAAACATCTGCCAAAAAAGAACCTTTTAATGTCCTAGTTTTTCTGCTGCAAAGTTAAGAGGAACTTTTACTAAATAAAACACTGCCCTACCATGTAGCGTCGCTTTGAAAGGTTAATTTCACGTGGAAAAGACGTTTCAAAACCAAAACCTTCAGGCCTGATTGACCGGCATTTCGAAAGCTGGTCTATTTATGAAGAATCGTTGCGGTCTGTTGATGTTTGAAAGGCTGTTGCGTAGCCTACTAGTTTTACCATTTGTAATTTACTTCAAAAAATCTAATTTTCATTATACTCGCCATATTATGCCGAAGGGTGTAAGGAATGGCGTGGCCCATCTCCTTACGTTAGCGCCTGGGCAACACCCACTCGTACTCCGAAGAAACGTCGCAGCAGTTACGAGCCGTTGGCGACGCGGTATCCGATCTGACCGGCTGAAGGAACAAACCCCAGACCTACTGCACCGATAGCCACTGTCGCTGTATTGTAATGTCAACCGGCCGGCTCTTTATTAACTTTTCGGTATTAAAATTCGTTCCTACTACCAGTGTTGTTTTAAGGCGTTTTAAGGAACCAAAACGGTCTCCCAAATTTGTACAATGGTCTCTCCAATACGCTTCTTTTCCATGTTTTTTGAATAGGCACATTTACAACATACTTAATCACAATAGAGCTTCGGGATAGACTTCGCTTTAAGTAGCCACAATAGTGCAACTTTCAGTGCATTTATAATGAACATTTTTATTGCAGAACTAAACGTTTTCGGCCTTTCATCTGGCCCTCGTCAGAGAAATAAAATAAAAGCATATATTAACTCGAAAATCAGAACGAAATAAAAATTTTTTTAAAAAAATCAGAGAGCAGTTAATGCATCAGCGTAATAATAACACAAATAATGACACGACAATTCAGGTGTTATATATGCATATTATACAACACAGTACGATCATAGGTCTTCAGTATTTATACATACAGTTTATAAACAATAAAACAATATAAATTAATGGTTACAATGACGGAATACATTTAAAAGACATTCAATAGAATCGACGAACTTCCTCCATAAAGTTGGGCATTAAGCTTAGGGTTGTGTTTTTTTTATCAGTAGAGCTTCTTGAATTTTTGTTTCGTATTTGGTAGTACATTGCCGGAGTATTTGAAAATTGTTTAGGTCGTATTCTATTTCCAAGCACGTTTTGCAATCCTTAACAAGGTACCTGAGCCTAATAAGGCCCACCGCTTGGATCTTCTTTACGAAAGCAAATAAAAATTTCGTTTTGTTCCTTGCCAAAAGCTAATATAAATTCACTGTGGTTTACCACATTTCAACTTTTTCTGTTAAACCATTATTTCTCTAGGGCTAAAAGAAATCTTTGAGAAATGCGGTTAGCGTTGAAAATAAAATTTGTAAAAGTTTAAATTTTAATTTCTAGCAGTTGGAGGCAAGTTTTTTTCGATTTGAAAGTTTTACGTAAAAATACACTTACCAGTGAATGAAAAACGTGGTTTATTGCAAAAAAAATTTTTAGACGTAATGAAAATCAAATCATTTTTATAGGGAAGGTAGATGTTCTTAATAGGGCCCATGTGCTTTACTAATCTTGCTAGAGTATCAACGGTGCAGATGTAGTCAGGTTACTGCAACAATTCAGCTAAATATTGTCAAGACTTGTTATTAGGCATAGAATGTTGAATTTAAAGCTGATTTGTGATTGGCTAAACGTGGGAAAGCAAGTTTTAAATGTTTGGTTTGATCCGAAACGAGATCAAAAACCCAAACCTCTAGTTTAATATTTTTCTGTATATAGCTACTTGCTTTTTTGAAATCTTGAGGCTTTATGAGCGTACCTTGGTAATTACTGCTTCATTGTAGTGTTTTAATGGTGAAATTTAACTGAAGGAAAGGTGGGCCTTGTTAGGAACACGTGTTCCTAATAAGGCCCACTTTCATAATTTTTTGTTTTGCTTATAAAAATCAAGTGAATGATCAAATTCTTTCATTGTGCGATGACCATGAACTCCTACTAATAAAATACCAACTTTCAAGCAAATATTTCAAGCAGTGGTTGAGTTAGAGCAAAAATTGTGTTAGCGGGCCTTATTAGGTACATATACCTTATGATCGTGGATTGCCGTTTAGAAACCGAGCTTGGAGCCTTGTATCGTTAAGTTAGATATTTTTGGCACGTGGCTAATGATTAAATCTTTTCTTTCTTTGTTCATGTTTACTCTCCTATCACGAGATAGCGACGGTGGCGCTAAACATAGGACGAATCCAGACTCCCTTAGGAGCTGTCGGCTTTTTGAGATTTCCGTTTGTTACTTAGCACATTTGCTGCTTGTTAGAATCCACCAAGCAAAGATAATTGTCGTAAAGCATTTTATCCTAGGATGCAGCAACGCGACTCGAACGAGAGTTGAACCAATGACCTTGCGATCATGGCCGCCGTTAAAACGACGCCACAGCCCGCTAAGCCACGCAGCCAACTAAATAAAGTAAAATTATGCAAAATAAGTCAAAAATGTTTTAAACCATATCGTTTCAGGAAGAGGATCTCAGAAGTAGATCTTATTCAAAATTAACATTGAATTGAATTTGACTTTCTTGAGGTCGTTCTTGATACAAAATAATATCACTAGTCGCTTGCGAATCATCAAACTTTTTCAATTAATCTTCTTTGATTTATCAAGCAATTAATACCACCTAGTGTTCAACACTTTTTTAGTCCTTATCAAATCTTTTTCAGTTTCCGAAAAAAAACGAGCTGAATTGAAAGAAAAGGAAAAACCGCTTGATACAAAATTGAAGGTTGCCTAAGTTATTCTGGTAAATTAAAGATGGATACAAAATCGCACATCTTATATCAGTGAAACCGAGCAAAGGAAAACATTAAAGCAAGGGACCGTTGTTAGTAGGCCTACATATTGCATAGGCACAATACACTGCCATAAAGGTTACTCTGAGTTTCTATTCTAAGCTGCTGTTATATCTGTAGATCACTACTAACAACTGCTGTACTTACGGTGACTTTACACTGGTACGATTTTTCATCCGATTGCCATTCTAAACAACGCAACAAACCAGTGTAAAGCCACTTTTAGGATTAAATTATCAGGTCACGAAATGTCTAAAAAAACATTCAAATTCAACACCTTAAATCACTGAAACCATGCAAGGGAAACATTAAAGCAAATGACCACTGTTAATACATACTGCACTGTGCACAGGCACAATATACTGCAATGAAAAGTCATACTAAGTTTCTACTCCAAACTACTTAGGGTTAGATTACCAGGTTACAAAATTAATAAATTAAAAAAGCATACGAAATCACACACAATAAATTTGTAAAGCCATGCAATGGAAATAATTAAAGCAAGTGGGAGCACTGTTAGTACGGCACGGTGCAATGCAATAAAAAATTGCTATGAATTTCTATTCTAAACTACTGCTTCATTTGCTACTAACTACCTATAAAATTTAAAAAATTAACATAAAGTTCATTCAGTCGAACTTTTTTCTAGCTTTCTTTGTTGCAAAATCTATGAGTATAGCATCAAAATTGAGAAATCTCCGTTTATCACACTCAATGCTGAGAAGGCTCAAATGAGCTAACCGCTCTTGTGTCATTGTTGACCGAAGTACGTTTTTGATTCTTTTCAGCTTAGAGAATGATCTTTCTCCAGAATAGTTCGTGACCATCATACAAAGATACAGTCTAAAAATTGTTTCTACGTTAGGGAAAGCAGCTTCAACTTTATCATTCTTAATTATCTGGTACATATCTTCATGACTAAAACTTGCTTTATTTCCGTGAACCTTTTTAACATGCAGGTAGAAATTCAAAAGTTCATCAACAAGACACAGTGTCCCTCTTTGCCCCTTTATGTAAAATTAATTTCTTATTTAAGATGCATTTCAATATTTATTCAATGATTACTACGTAGCCACTTCGTATATAAATACCATACAAAAATGGACATAGCATGATGCGTTTTGTCAACCAGAGACTAGTGGTACACCATTTTAGGCTTTGTAGACTACACAGATATCTGAAATAATGTGACAATGTATATCATTCCTGTGTATATTAGGCCTAATCAACACAGCCCTGTAATCATAGGCCTAGTGAAATAGGTTTTAAGATTAGGTTTAGATGGCACAAAACATTCACTCTTAATAAACAACACACTGTCCCTTTTTGCCCCATCAGTATCCAATTAGGAAAAGCACTTCAGACTTTAAGTGCTTGACATGCACAACTAAAGTTAGTTCAAACCATGTTTAGAAATGCATTAGCATGCCAAATAATCAGCAAACATAATAATAAAAAAAATACTTTGCAATTTCTAGCCCTTTCTTTGGCAAACAAAGTTACTACAAAATTGCCTAAAAATGATTTTTGCCATTTTCATGATTGGGAAGCTGGACCTGGTGGAATCGATTTGCTCACGATAACTGCTGGTCAAAGGGTTGCCACATGTAAAACTTAAATTAGATCCACTTCTTCAGAATTCGAGAAATTCCGCTGTCCCTCTTTGCCCTATGTCCCTCTTTGCCCCTCTTTCCCCTACAGCGGTCGTCGCTTTGGCATGGGCCTCCCAACGTAAGTCAGATAAATGTTGCAAATTTTTTGAGCCAGGTGGCAAACAACTTTTTAGTACTGCCCGACGTCTAGCAGAAGCCAAAAAAAAGCAATAAAGTTCATTGAAAACGCCAAAAAAGTTCACTGCATCCAGGCAAGAGTTAACTGCAGCTCTTCCAGCCAAATTCAGGGAATGCCCAGCGCAGGTAATAAATTTTGAAAACTCATTCTTCGCCAAAACTTTTTGTTGCACGCCATTGTACTTACCAGCCATGTTAGCTGCATTGTCATAAGACTGACCTCTACATTTCCCGAAGTCATTATCTAATTTTTCAAAAACGTTCAAAATCTGTTCAGCAATTATTTCACCTGAGTGATCCATCAGTTTCATAAACGTCAGAAATCGCTCCACCGGTTTCCCATCAATGGGAGAAACATATCTAACAATTACAGTCAGTTGGTCAACTTGAGCAACAACAGGAGTGGAATCGACAGATACTCTAAAATATCCTGCTTCTCTGATTTCTTTCACAATCTCTTCAAAGACTTTTTCAGCTAATAGTTTTATTACTTCTTCACACGTAGTTTTGGATAAGTATGATGGATGACCAGTTCCTTTGTTTCCGTGCCTGTTTATGTGTGTATGTAAAAAGGGGTCGAATTTGGCAATTAACTTTAGAACACCAAGAAAGTTGCGGTTGTATGGTGAGCGAAAATCTCATCTTTTTCTCTAAATGCCAATCCACGTTCTGCTAACAGACAGATCACTTCAACCACTCGTTCAAGCACGTGCTTCCGGGAATCTTGCTCTGCCTTCATCATGCTTTGTTGGAAGAGTATTGCCTCGTCTTCTAGTCTGGTAGGACAGTAGGAAATTTCTGTGACTTCTTGAATTTTCAATAACTAAAAAAGCAATGCCCTTCCTGGCCTACTGACGTAACCACAAGAGTGGATACGTACAACAAAGGTTAAATTCTTTAGGATACATTTATCCGAAGGGATGAGTGACCCTGGCAAGATCTTTCGTTCTAATAGATGAATGTATCTTACCTGAGGGCGATTGATGAAGGCTAATAGCCCGAAACAGCGCTGTCCCACTCTGCGGTATTGTTGAATTTTCATGGGTTTGAATAAGTTGGCAATGAGCCCAGTCATCCAGTCCATGAAAAATTATCGCTGCAAGAGAAGAATCATTCTCCGACCATTTAGTAGAAAGCTTGCGCACAAAACAATAGACCTTTCCTTCTGCTGGAGAATAAACCAGCCATTCTCGTGGGCATGTTTCGCCATTAGATTTGGTAGAAGAAAATAGTTTCTGGAGCATGAACGGGATTGGTTTTTGTAGACTCGTTTTGAAGCTGTTAAAGGTCTACAGCTCAGATGGCCGAGTGGTATAGAGCGTCTGTCTCTTGAGCTGTAGACTCGGGTTTGATTCCGAGTCGGGTCAAACTAATGACTTTAAAATTGGTATTCACAGCTTCCCTGCTTGACGCTCAGCGTTAAAGGGACAGTGTGGAGAACAAGCCGGCAAGTTTACTTGCTGTGCCGTTGGGAAAGACACTTAGTTAGTTAGTTAGTTAGTGTCTTTTATTTCCGTACCGTCAACACAAGAATAATATGCATAAATAACATACAGTATCATTGGACAGCACGAGAAAAGGGAAGAAGCAACAAAACGATAAACCAGTGTTTCTCAAACTGTTTTGGCCCATCGCCCCCTTATCATTCTCGACATAACATTATCGCCCCCCACGCCGTATAAAGTAAAGCTAAACAAACAAAAGATAGTTTTTTAAAGAATTTTATTCAAAGAAAATCAACACATAGTATGGTCCCCAGTTCAGTGTGATGGATGTGCTTGGTGACCTTCACAAAGCTTCGAAACATTGGGAGACATTTTAGTGAGGTACAGTCGTAGATCACCTCGCTTATCAATTGATAAGCGGTTTCTTTGCTTTGAGAGCATGAGGGTCACAGCCGAAAATCCTTTTTCAACCAAATATGATGTGGGAAATGATAGAACCCACATTATAGCTTCTTTCCATAGGAGTGGATATTTGCTAGCTACCTGGCACCAAAATAAATCATATCGATCCTCTTTGAAACTCAACCTGGATTCATCATCACTTTGCAAATCGATAAACTGCTCTTGAAGTTCAAGTTCTATGTCTGTAGGTTCCGCACAAAATGGCTTAAGTACCCAACTTGGAACATGAAGGTCAACAAGATCTGCAAAGCGAATTTTCATATCTTCTAGAAGGGTATCTAAATGCGAACAGTATTTTAGTCGTTCCTCTTCTGTAACAACATTCTCGCTGAGATTTGGAAACTGATATAGAATGTTTCTGCCCAAATTTTGTTTGTAGAGAGAAAGCTTTGAAATAAATGAAGTTATCACACTCTTGCACTTAATAAGAGTGATCATTTCTCCCTGAAGCTTTTTGTTTACTTCATTCATGGCATTGAAAATATCAGCTAAATAAGCAATATCAGTTTTTAATGGTTTCACTGTTTCAGCCAATTGATCATCAACGCTAGAGGGGAGTTCGATAACTGAATCATAAAGGGCATAAAAGCGACTCAAACAAGTACCCTTTGAAAGCCATCGTACTGCAGTATGCAATAACAGACGTTGAAAACCTTCGTCGTTTTCACAACAAAGTAAGCGGAATAGTCTATCATTGAGAGCATGAGCTTTTATCTTGTTCACACATTTTATCACAACATTGAGTGAATGATGCAGTTCAGGACTGAGGTTACGGGCGACCAAATGCTGCCGGTGGATTACACAATGAATTGCAATAAGCTCAGGAATTTCTCTTTTCATAAGTGCGATAAATCCTCGATGCTTCCCAACCATAGCCGGCGCACCATCTGTAGCACATTGCAGTATATTCCTCATTGGTATCCCCTGTTCTTCATAGAAGTCCTTCACTGCATTAAAGATACTTGATGCCTGATTGTTTGTAGGAAGACTGATTGCAAAAATCATTTCTTCTTGAGGTCGCATATTATGCACAAATCGCACATATCCCAGCAGCAACGATACATTGTCATCCGTGGTAGATTCATCTATTTGCAGTGAATGTTTAGTCACGGACAGAATCTCAACAAGTTGTTTCAGCACATCAGAACTCATTTCATCAATGCGACGCTGAACTGTATCGTTGCTTAGAGGCACAGCACGCAAAACTGAGGAAGCATTCTGTTCCATAACCGTTTCAATGATTTCTTTTGCAGCTGGTAGCAAAAGATCTTCGCCAATGGTGTGTGCCTTTGCTGTTTTTGCAATTAACAAAGAGATGTTATACGAGGCAATAAGACCTTTATCCTGTCTCATGCCAGTCTTGGTAAAGAGAGTTCGAATTGTAAGTTGCTTTGCTTTTTCATTTCGAAGCTTCTTGAAGTCGCTGCCAACTTTGTTTGGATGTTTTCTGTTGAGGTGATCTTTGAGCCGACTCGGTTTCATTGCCTCATTAGATAAGATGGAGCCGCACACGAGGCACATTGGTCGATTGGAATCATGCGGAGCAGTAACAAAGCCAAATTTCAAATAATTACTGTCATAATGCCGCACTTTTACTTTCTTGATCTTCCGCAACTTTGCAGGAGGTTGGGATGAGCTACTTTCATCCGATGATGCTGATGACATATTTCGAGACTTGAACAAAATAGAATGCACCTGAACAATTCAGCACTTTCTGATCTAGCACTCAAGTTAACAACATAACAGCGTTTTGCCTAAAATAATACTTAGTTAGTTAGAGTTAGCTAGCCTTTACTGTAGCCTACTCTGCTGTATCAAAACAACTTAGGCTCCTCCGTTTCTAATCAAAACAGCTTTCGCTCGCAGAAACTCCCATCACGCTATCCTAGAAATTAGATAATGCACTGAAAGTCGTCGTATCAGTGGAACTAACTACCTCACAGTTGCGCTATTAAAGTTCCGATTAGTTATCCATTTGTGTTATGCAAGTTTGCGTAGTCAATTAGAAATGACGCTCACTTAGGTCTTGTTTTTACGAGACTGCTCTGAAAGGAAGCGGTACCATAGCGTAATAATGCAATCTTTTACGTCATAGTTGAGCCAAACAATCGTACTATGAAGCCGATATTGGAATTATTGTGACAGTAAACTACACTGTAGCCGAGCACGTCGACCATCAGCAGTAAAAAAACCACCCGCGTTAGCAGCAATCTCCAACGATTAAAAATTTGAATTGAAGTTAGCAAGAAACTAAGCAGTTGATTGTGTGTATTATAATAGTAGCTAAAGTTAGCGATCGATTAGCGTTTTTGCCCCCTTCATAATTTTTCGCCCCCCTATCGCCCCCTTAGTTTTTTTCGCCCCCTTATCTTTCGAAATCGCCCCTAAGGGGGCGATTTCGCCCACTTTGAGAATCACTGCGATAAACGTTGTAACATGCAAGGGGAGAATAGAAGATCAAGAAAAGTAACATGAGAAGCATGGTTGCAGCACCCGACAATAGAGATTTATCAAATGAAGAAAAAGAACACACACACATACAGCACAGAAAGAATAAAAAAAAAAGAAAACGACGGTCAGATAAAAAAGACAGCAAAGAGAGTCACAGATTCTACACTGCCATGCTATGGTGCAATGGTAGGAAAACATGACAGCGTGTGGCCTTTCAAGGGTAATCCAAGTCGTAACAGCGCTTACAGAACTGAAAAGCTAACGAAGAACACAAGCAAGAATAAAACACGCAATACCCGCCTTAATTATCCCGAGCGCTGCCGATAATAGAGAACCCCTAAAAGGCCCAACAGGCAAAGAAACCTACCGAAAGAAATCCTGTCCAGCCAGACCACCGATTTAAAAACATCCCGTGCCATGAAGCAAGATGTTTGAGAACCAGTGAGCTTAGCCGTTTCCAAAAGTCTGTGATGTCTGAACATGGCAAAAACTTTACAGCAGGACCGACCGACAGAGCAGAAATAATACTAAATATAGCAATGTTAAAGCACTAAATTTGGCATCGGCCGGCTACCTCCAGGTCTTGCCATCTTACATAATTTGAAGCCTAAAAAAAATGAAAACGCATGTCCGATGTCCAAAGGCGTAAGATGGTGTTTGGAAACAGGATGCACAATGTAGAAGTCTGTCCGATATTGCCTGCAGGTCAGTTGACCACCTGAAAGTACAAAAAGATAAAACGAATCAATGTCTGTTTGAAACAAGAAAAAATAATAATAAAATAAAAATACTGTAATAATAATATCAATGGCACTATTATATCCAGAGACAGGTTGCTGGCTTAACACACCATTACAATATGTTACGAAATGAAATGGAGAGGTGCAGAGATACAGCCAAGGACACTGCACAGTCTAATAGCCATTTATGAAGTACTTTTTCAATTTCTTTTTAAACGCACTGATTGTCCGGGATTTTCTAATGGCGATTGGAATTTCACTCCATACTTTCGGCCCGACATATCGTACGGATTGTTGGCTTACCGTACTACGGCAGAAAGCGGGAACTAACTGACTGTTGCTACGAGTTTTAATTGAAGATATTTTGGACCGAAACATATCGCCAAACGCAGATGGAAGAGCACCTTGATGATATTCATACATAATTACTGCTACATCGTGTTTGAATATATCTTTTATCGGTAATAAGTTATGCCGTCTCATAAAAGGTAAAATATCGTCTTCACTAGCTAGACCGAAAAACAAGCGAATGAATTTATTGCAGATATTTTGTAATTGACTAACTATAGCTAAATTGCCATGGAATCAATTAGTAATGCAGTATCTGGTGTGGCTTAGCATTAACGAATGATAAATTACTAATAAAACCTTTTTATTGAGGAAAGGCTTCACTCTAATTACGACGCCCAATGTAGCTCTTAATTTGTTTTTTAATGATAGCATGTGATCTTTCCACGACAAGTTTTCATTGATAACCGTTGCCAGGACTCGGATTGACGATACTCTTTTTGCTGGTTTGTTTCTAATCACTAAGTTTATGGCACATGGAGGAGGTTTTGAGTTTACAATCCTAAAGTACACACACTTGGTTTTACTAGCGTTGAGTGAGAGCTTATTTGCAATTAACCAGTTATCAACATTATCTAATTCTTGATTGCCTTTTTCAAAGATTGATTTAGCATTATTACCACTTATCAGAATGCTCGTATCGTCAGCAAAGGATAAACTGGTTCCATTTTTTAAACAGTTGGGGAAATCATTTGCGTATATAATGAATAATAGGGGGCCAAGAATAGAACCCTGAGGAACGGAAAAGTTAATTGCATTGATATTGTGAGAAGCGTGGTCGTTAAAACATGTTTGTAGGGTACGTCCAGTTAGGTAACTTTCAAACCAATCCAAAGCTGTACCTCATAGTGCCTGAGTTTATGCAATAGAATTTTATGGTCAATCGTATCAAATGCTTTTGAAAGGTCTAGAAAGATGCCCAGAGTCGTAAATTTTTTCTCAAATGCTACTGTAACCCTGTCAACAAGCAAGCAATTAGCGTGGGATGTAGAATGACCTTTCCTGAAGCCAAATTGGGAATTTGAAAATAAATTGAAGCGACTGAAGAAGGAATACAAACGTTTGTAAACTATTTTTTCTAAAATCTTTGAAAAACTAGGGAGCAAGCTGATAGGCCTGTAGTTGGTCAGGATTTTCGAGTCACCCTTTTTGTAGACCGGTATTAATTTAGCATGCTTAAAGTAGGAGATAAATTTACCCTGACAAAGGGATAGGTTAAAGATATAGCTTAGGGCGTTAATGATACAATCAGGTAGATATTTTAAGGCGGCAGAAGGCAGTTCATCCCAACCTGCGCTAAACTTTGGGGATGTTTCATTAATATGTTGCTTGACTTCAAAAGGTGATGTAGGGTATAAGAAAATTGAAGAAGGGTTGTCCGCACGCTGTCATTCTCAATATTCTTTAAAATGTTGTGAAGATTTTGGGAGTTGGTTTACCAGGTCAACAGCAATGTTTGAGAAGTGGTCATTAAATCCATTAGCTATGAATGTTGGATCACAAGTCATTTTACCGTTAATGCAAAAAGCTGATGCGGCACTGCCTGATCTTCCCCTTCGAAGAAGATTATTAAGGCATCGCCCTCCAACACGAAATACGCCATCTACACATACGGGATGGAGTTTTTGCATGAAACGTGGTAAGGTGTTCAATTTATGGGAAGAAAGGTAAGGAAAATGTTGCTGTTGCAAATGTCTAATTACTACCATTTCAGTTCTGTGTAATTCTTCAACAGATAGAAAATTGGCTTGCGGAAGGATTGTATGTTGCGTACGGTGTTGTAATGTAGAAGTCAGCCTTAAGATCCAAGCCGTTACCCTTTTGAGTTTTGACAAACTGGAGCAACGACTGAGTAGTCGTTCAACTACGGTTTCTTCTGTCTCAACCACGATGGTTGTATGAACTGGCTGCCTTTTACTTGAAAGAAACTCTTCTGGCGGCTCGTCAGTGAGTATCCTAGAGGTAGGCCAATCTGATTCGGGTTTCATAAGAAATGAAGGTCCTTTTAACCACAATGCGGTGTCCAAGCAATTTACCTCCAGGCCTCTTGAAGCAGAATCCGCGGGATTTAAGCTGGAAGGTATGTGCCGCTATTTGCGAACATCGTATGCTCATCAATAATCGCCAAACGATTTGCCACAAAGACGGGATATCGACTGGTTGCATTTAATATGCAAAAAAGTACCGCAGAAGAGTCTGTCCAAAAGAAAGACAAATCTTGCGGTAATTCTAGCTCTTTTCTTATCGACTCGTCTAAACGGACAACCAGTACTGCAGCTGTCAGCTCCAACCTGGAAATGGAGATGACTTTAATGGATTTGGCAAGTCTTGATTTCCCCATGAAAAATGATGAAGACACTGAACCGTGATCATCTACTGGTCTAAGATATACGCAGACCCCATATGCATAAGAGGAAGCGTCGGTAAAATGATGAACTTGGATAAGCGAAATATTCCCGAACGCAGGTGGTTTAAAGCATCTCGGTATCTTTATGTTATTAAGGCCTGGGAGTTTCTCCAACCATGCAAGCCAGAGTTTTGTTTTTAACTCATCGATTACTTGATTCCAGCCAGTCTTCTCTTTGCATAAACTCTGCAGAAGTCGCTTTGCATTTAGCAGGACCGGTGATGCAAAGCCAAGAGGATCATAAAGACTAGCTACCATGGAGAGTATTCCTCTCCTCGTCAAAGGTTTGTTAGGAAGGCGTACGTCGAAGGTAAACTGATCTTCAGTTACCTGCCAATGGACTCCAAAAACCCGGTTGCTTTCCACGCTTTCCAAAAGGTATAGATGAGCTTTTGATGCTTGTTCAGTGGTAGGTATGGCATCTAACACCTGCTTATTGTTGGTTATCCACTTGGTTAAGCGAAATCCTCTGCGTGCTAACATCTCCGTCAGGTCATGTTGAACTGCAATAGGTTCCTCGACTGTAGAAAATGAAATTAGGCAGTCGTCAACGTAAAAGTTATGATTTATAACGGAAGAGATGATGGGCTTATAGAGGTGATCAAACTCATGGGCTGTGCGACGCAAGCTAAAGTTGGCACAACTTGGAGATGACGTAGCTCCGAAAAGATGAACGATCATTTGATAAGCTACGGGTTCCTCCAGTCGATTTCCGTTTTCCCACCAAAAAAATCTCAGGGCGTTTGCATGTGCCGGGTCGACTTTGACTTGGTGGAACATAGCATCTATGTCTCCTACTAACGCCACTCTTTCCTTTCGGAAGCGAATCAGAACTCCCGTCAAATTATTCATCAAGTGAGGACCTTTCATCAATGCGTCATTCAAGGAGCATCCATTATATTTAGCGGCACAATCAAATACCACTCTTACCTTCTCGGGTATGTAGATATTAACCACTGGATGGTGTGGTAAGTACCAAGTGATATTTTCTTCTTCATGCTCGCAAGATTTCGTTTCTGGTACTTTACGAGCATAAGCATTAGCGATGCAACTATCTATAACGTCGTTGTATTTTTTCATCAACGTCTCGTCTTTGATGAGTCGCCTCTTTAAGCATCCCAGTTTTTTTTGGGCAAGAGAAAGATTATTTGGTAAAGATTTGGCCTCATTCTTCCAAAGCAAGGGAAGTTGGTAGTGTCCGTCCATTTCACAAATCTGTGACTCCATAATTGTAAGATATATGCGATCCTCCTTGGAGTATGGAACTTTAAAAATAGAAGTTCCTCCATCAAATTCAGATTGCCACATTCTTACAATAGTATTCTCCGTAAGCTCCTGTGTCTTAGACACAAAATTCACCTGGCAATGATTTTTAAGACTTCGTGGCAAAAAAGGACCAAGCAAAGACCAACCGAGAGGAGTTTCAACTGCACAGGGTGCACCGCGGGAACCCTTGCGATAACTGTAGATACAAAATAGTTCTGGTACATCGGCTCCAATCAACAAGTCTACGGAAGCCCCGGGTATGACATTTACTTTGATATCGTTTAAATGCGGCAATTGAAGTACCTCTTCCTGAATAACATTTGGTTGTGCAGGTATGTATTTCACAGAATGAACATTAGGGAGTGTGAATGATATTTCGTTACTTAGATCCGATACGGCAAGTTCAGAGACTATAGACTTGTAGCCTTTCGTGGTGCCGGTAATAGTTAGGAGGTTCAGGGTTTTGGTAGATCCAAAAATGTTCAACTCTTTCACGAGCGACTCACCGCAGAAAGAGTGCGTAGAGCCCTGGTCTAAGAAAGCATATGTGGTGATTTCCTTACCTCCGTGGGATACCTTCACCGGAACTATACACAAGAACACTTCTGAATGGCTAGAAGAACCACCTTTCGAGCCAGTGAACGCACAAGTCATTTTAGGACGTTCAGAAGGTTCGGAGGTTGAAGTACCAACGTCATTGCTGCTAGGCTTTCCAGAACTTCGGACATCATACCGATGTAGCGGAGTGTGATGAAATGTACCAGTGCAGCCTTGAATAGAGCAAATATTAACTGCCTTGCATTGGGGGGTTCTGTGCCTCGAGCTGAGACATTTGAAACACAGCTTATTGGTTTTGACGAAAGAGTTGCGTTCATTGACGTTCACATTCTGAAACTTCTTGCAATCCAAAAGTTTATGAGAAGAGTCTGCAAAACCAACAAGATCCAGCAGAGCGTGTCAGCGTTGATTGCTGACCTGACGCCGGTTTAGAAGCCACAACTCCAAAGGAAGAAGCTTTAGTTTTATGTGATGATGCTGAAGTTTTAGAGCACAGAGATCGCTGGCCGAAGAGAGAAGTGAGCTCATCAGCTTGACGCCTAACAAAGTAGGCTACACGAAATGAGAAAAGTTAGCGGGAAACCTAGTGGAGTTCTCAATTTTGACTGTTTCTCTTACCCAACTCTTCTTGAGATCGTAGGGTAACTTACCTGCAAGATCAATTAATGTATCCAAAGAATCTAAACTGGTATATTGTCGGAATCCTATGACGAGGACGCTTGTTTTTTCTAATAATTCCGCGAAACGCCTCAATTGTTGTCCGCCACCGGATTTGATTACAGGAAATCGCTTTAGCTTTTGCTCAAAAGCGTCAGCAATTATCCATGGTGAGCCGTATTCTTTGGACAGTCGTTGCTTTGCGAGAGTATAGCAATTTTGCTTGTATACTGAAAAGTGCGAGATGAGATCCTTCACCTAATTGGAGCAATGTTGCAAAAACAGACAGAACAAAGTTCTTTTGCACTGAACCCGAGGTTCAATGTGGGTTTCAAAATTGCTAATAAATAATTGGAACTCTAACGAGTCTCCAGCAAATTTGGAAAACTCCGGTCTAGGAAGAAACAGACTGTTATAGGTGACTGAATGGGGAGCCATGAAAAACGCAGAAACGACCTCTGAGCTTAAAACCTGATCACCGTAATAAACTCTCTTAGGGCGTGTATTAGTTGGTAGCTCCTTAGAGTAAGAAGAAAGGATGGTTGCTTAAAAGCTTTTCAATCGTTTCCAAGTTTGGATTTGATGGCTTTATGTTGGGCTTTACGAGCCTCTCTGCGGAGACAGGTTAGCTCTGTATTCCACCAAATATTGTCAGTTTTACGACTGATCTTACGCTGAGGGCAAAATACATTGTAAGATTTTATTATCTGTGATTAAACAGTGGATGTCAGTTTTTCTATAACTTCTACTGATGATATGGTAACTGGTGTACTATTCAAATCATGAATAAAGAATAGCCGATGTAAGTGTGTACATATGAAATACAACTTGATAAATGGGTAGGCCTTGAAGACTTACTAAATAAACGCTGTAAAAACTAGTTTCGCGGTTTAACTGCTCATCAGGTAGACTCAGGTTTTGAACCCAGGACCTTGTGATTGAGAGTTGTACATCTCCAACCACTCGGCCACCGAGCTGACAGCATTTGCAATGCAATTTTCAGCTATACATACTCAAGCCCCTGCAACTGCAGACTTAGCGTTTAGCAGTTTGCCTAGTTGGCATGTGTCGGCAATGGCAGACCTGATTTTACAAGTAATGAACGAAGAGTTGCCGATGTAAATCTATATATATAAAATACAACTGGATAAATGGTACGCCTTGAAGTCTTTCTAAGTAAACGCTGAAAAAACCAATTCTACGACTGGTTTCGCGGTTTGACTGCTCATCAGGTAGACTCAGGTTTTATCATCTTATCAGGTATACTAATAAGATGATAAAACTGATGAGCCTTCCTGATGAGTCTACCTGATGAGCGGTCAAACCGCGAAACTAGTCGTAGAACTGGATTTTACAGCGTTTATTTAGTAAGTCTTCAAGGCCTACTATTTATCCAGTTGTATTCAAATAATGCAACCTGTGATCAAGTTCGCTTGCATACTTACTGTATTCCAGCAAGTACGTGTGACGTTCCTGATCATTTTTGTTCTTTTGGTGCCACTTTGAACTCTAAATCTAATATGCATGTGACCTGAAAAGGATGGCACATCACTGATATGCCAGTCACTTATACAGTTCTCAGCATTTCGATTTATTATAGTCAGATCTAGCACTTCTCTTTTTCTCATTCTGAAGGTGACAGCTCAGATGGCCGAGTGGTATAGAGCGTCTGTCTCTTGAGCTGTAGACTCGGGTTTGATTCCGAGTCGGGTCAAACCAATGACTTTAACATTGGTATTCACAGCTTCCCTGTTTGACGCTCAGCATTAAAGGGACAGTGTGGAGAACAAGCCGGCAAGTTTACTTGTTGTGCCGTCGGGAAAGGCACTAAGCGGGATTCCCCCATCTTGGTGTGGTAGACAGATGGCTGGCAACTCCTAAGCGAGCTCGTAAAGCGCTTTGGTTGCTTTCTCGTGATAGGAGAATGTTACTGCAACTCCATAGTGAACAATCGAGTCGAGAATCGAAGCCCAGCCTTTCGCGTTGACTTGGTGCGGAAAGGAAGTACTAAGCTAGAGAATTGCAACCTCGTCTCTGTAGATCTGCATTTCCTGCTCCTGGCGATCAATTTTCTTGTTTGGTAACAAATTTGAGCTATTTGTGTGCACGCTATTTAGAACGTAATTGCTCTATAGGACGTTGTAGGGATTGTATTTCTTGTATCACCGAATCAGATATTAGATTAAGGTAGACGCTGTGAGATTCGGACGTGTTTTAGCTAAACCGTGTGAGACGTAAATATTGGGCGTGGTTGTAAGTTTAAAACTCTGCACTATAGATAGAAATCTACTGTTTGAACGATTAATTTACTTTGGTATACTGTCAAGAGAAGTGTTGAATTTAATGAATTACGTTACAGTGTGATAGCGACGAGTATGTGAAATTACTGTACTTTGGTATGGGAGAGCACAAGAGTGACGGCATAATTTGTAGATGTTATTCGGGGCGATTTAAGTTAGTTAGCCGGGGGGGTTTCTACTGGGTTTCAACTAACGACTTGATAGAGAGGATACGTCACTCTTGCAGAGGTGCATTGTAGTAGGCTACATTCAATGAGACTTTACTGTTTAGAACACTGTTTAGATTACTGTTTCGAATGAATTGTAGACTAATGTTGCTTATAAGAAAATCTGCTGCAAAACAGTCGGTAAGTGTAAAATTGTTATTTGTGATTGTGACCAAAAGCCGGAAATGATCGACTTGCAAAACGTACTTTTTCTTATTCTCTTAGTAAAGCGTAAATTGTAGTTTAAACCGGTTCCGTAGTTTATGATCTTGCTCAATATGATTTTTGCGCGTTACGATATGGCTGATTGGAGGCTTATGGAAATTGTCATAAATTATTTGCGTTATTGATATTTCATTACTTTAATTTAATAATTATTTATATATTGTTTCGTATTTAATTTGCGTAGGTCTATCATTTTGTGTGCATGTTACTTATCTGTGTTTATAATTGCTAATAGAAAACCGCTTCAACGCTACTACGCCTCCATGCTTTATTTCAGCTAGACTGTCCACGGAAATAGCAAGCAAGCATTGGTTATAAGAGCGCGTTTTCGAAACGGCAGACCTGCAGCAACAGAGAATAAACATGCAACTAACCAACTAACTTTATTGCCCACATTACAAATGTGCAAGTTCGCACAAGCACAGTACATAAGCAAATCCATACCTCTTGTATTGACGTTGGAGGAGCCCCATACTGTGTGATGTGCGTTTGCATCAGTTCCTATAACGGTAGGAATGATCTAACTT
Organism: Trididemnum miniatum; assembly: GCA_964006365.1. Lineage (NCBI taxonomy): Eukaryota > Metazoa > Chordata > Ascidiacea > Aplousobranchia > Didemnidae > Trididemnum > Trididemnum miniatum. The sequence goes on from OZ023249.1 coordinate 544,674, forward strand.
TGTGATGGATTGCACTGGAGGCCTCAAATTGGTGTCAAAAGAAGCAAAATCTTAACCCTTCTATCTGTTTCACAAGAACTTTATGCCGTATTTTGTGTAGAAAAGAAGGTATTATCAAAAAATGATATTTTGAGGGTTTTTGTAGATGAAATTTTGGAAAAAGCGCACTGAAAACTGCAAGCCTTTCTGCTTAAACATTAAGTCGCTATAAAAGATTTTCAAAGCATTTTGTTATCAACTAATTGCCAATGCATCACGAATCACTACACAGAAACTTAACTTCTGTCAAGTTTTCTTAAAAGCAGCAGGAAATTGCACCAAAATATACATTGTACTTTATCAGTGTTAATGTACAATTGTTCATTGCATTTATGAAACTCCTCAGAGAATGTAACAAAAGTTATTTAGGTTGATGCTGCTCGGCTGAGTTTGCGTGCATCGATTCCTAAACGTTTGATTGAGACACCTTTATGATTCATTCACGTTCACAAACATTTAAAACTGACCCTACTAACTAAGAACTTTGCTTGGAAGAGGTATGATTAACAATTCAAAACATTCACTCTCATTTAAAAGCATAATCAGCTCTATCAAAGACACTTTTGATAGTTTTTACACAGTAAATTGCTTCTTTGTTTTAAAAGACTTCATCAGTCTTCTAGATTGAATTCTCTGCCTGATCATTCCATCACGTCTCTCATGACCTGTGGTTGAAGCAGATGCCTCGGTAACCAATTTGACATGTTGCTCAACAGTCTGGTTGTGACAAGGATGGTTAAGCTTTAATGGTCGAAGGCGAAGCTTATTGATTTCTTCATAACTAAACTGGTTTGTTGCTGGGGGCTCAAATATATCCGAAACATTTAAATCAACCATTTCGTGGAATGACTTTGCTTTGAAATTTATTTTTGGTATCAGAAATTTTCGAACTGCTGTGCATGTTGTCGGAACTGAAGATGGGTCAATAAATTCTCTCTCTAAATTATCATCGTCAATTGGATCGCCTCGTCCTTTTGATCGCAGGCTACACAGCTTGTTAAAAGCCATTCTCCGAAGGTCTTCATCATCATCATCATCAAGCAAAATGTTCTCTGGGTATGCGAAAAATCCATTGTTTTGAAGAACTTTCAAACCAATCTCCACAACTTTTTGATTTGGAAAACTAACGATTCTTTGAGAAAGATTGAAGAAGTTTTTTGATCCACACGTTAATTTGAAGTAGTGCTTGATTTCAAACCAGGTTTGAAAATAGACTTTTAAAGAGAATTAAGCCAGAATTGTTAGGTTGTCGGATGGATTTTCAGTTGCTTTGTATAGACGAATAATTCTGCATGCTAGAGTCAGCCACCGTGAATGAACAATAGGCCCAATATCGTGGAACCGCAAACCATCACTGACCTCACCACAAATCACAGATAAACAAATCTTATACCCATAGTATTGGTCGGTACTAAGGTCTTCAAGAACATCATCGCGTAAACTTGGAAAATGTGGATTGGGAATGGGCTTGAAAGCAACAACTGGCCATTGCGAGACATTGCCATCCAATTTCTTGCCGATTGGTCCAGCAAAAGCATCGGGACTTTTCGTACTTCCATCCAATTTGACAAAAATATGACGAAGAGGAAGCTCATTTGTATACAGGAGGCAAATCACCCACTGCAGTGGCCTCTGAAGAGCCTCTTCCAGTTTTCTTATGCAGCCTTTATTAGTGCCAGTCATTGTAGCAGCACCATCAGTACTTATGACTGCCAGGTTTACCTCCAAGTCGGTGCCTTTGATTACACTGAAGATGCCATCTGCAATGGAACTTCCTTTTTCATCTTCAGTAGAAAAGTGGCTAAGATAATATTCACCTGGCTCTCCTGCCATTACGATGTGTTCTTCCATGCATGTTGATTGATAAATTTTACCACTTTCTAAATATGTTGTTGTCAAAGTAGCATCCTTACGGCCATCAACGTACACACCATTTACTTGCTCATAAAACATAGCTTGGTCTTGACGCATTTGTTCACGATATATATGCCTTTCACGTCGCAGCTTGCTTTTGTCAATTATGTATGTTTTTTGACTCTTAGTAATTATTTCTACATCTGTTAATACTGCGTTTGATAGAGGGGTTGCTCAATTTGCGTTTGCGCTTTTAGTCTGGAAAATTTGGGTTGCGTAATTTGCATTTGCGCTGTATGCTTGCAAAAATAGAGTTGCGCAATTTGCATTTGCGCTACATGTCTTTAAAAATACGGTTGCGCAATTTGCATTTGCGCTTTATGCTTCCAAAAAGTCGGTTGCGCATTTTGCTGCTGCGTTTTGTGCTTGAAAAAAATCGGTCGCGCGATTTGCGTTTGCGCTTTGAACTTTTTTTTTTAGTGCCCAGCTCTGGCAGTGCGTAATGCATAGATACTGTGCAAAGCTTTGTTGTATAAAGCTATGTAACTCATAAAATACCATTTTTTGATAATAACTTCTTTTCTACACAAAATACGGCAAAAAGTTCTTCTAGGACAGATAGAAACGTTATGATTTTGCTTCTTTTGACACCAATTTGAGGCCTCTAGTGCAATCCATCACAAAGTTAGGGCATTTTTTTAAAATTTGATCTGCGCTTGATCTTTAGTCTTGTGTTGCTCGACCACTAGAGGGAGCAACAGAAAAATTTCAATGTAACTGGGAGTTTTGGACCATTTGCCAACTTTTTGGAGGGGCCACTTTTTTAATTTAAAAAAAAAATTTTTTCACCCCACCCTACTATACCTGAACGAATGTTTTTTGTTACTTCACATAAGTTATAGCTAGCGGCCTTACTTCTGTGAAGATTAATCTGCCATTCAAATCAATCCGACTTGGATTTTCGTGCTGGGATTTTTTTTTTTGATTAATTTAAGCGTTTGTTGCAGATCTATTACTCATACATGGTATGAATTTTGAAAATACAACAATTTTGCTCTAAGGTATTGATTGTCAGTCTACTTTAGTTGGAACTGGTTGCCTTCAAACCCTGATCAGGGTTCTCAGGCTCCTCTGCTCCTTCCGAAGCAGCTCTGACGTTTTCGATTGAGTGCTAGAAGACTCCATCCACCTTTTTGGTTGATGCAGAGTAGCAGGCAGTTTGAGGATTATCTCCAGGGTTAGTGAGGTTCAAGCCCTCCAACCCCTTTCACAACCTTTTTCGCTGCTTCCGCTTCTGATTTCTTTCATAATTTTTTTCCTCGACGCCACTCAGACGTGCTACCAACGTCCGGAGACATTGATGGATTCTGAGTGAGCGAACCGGATATTTGAGCGGTAATCGACTTTTCAATCAACAATGTCGCTGAAACTGTTGTCTTTTGATTTGCCAGAGGCTTCTCCTCCAAAAGAAGAGAAGGCCAGGCTGAAGGCAATTTTTTCGCACTTGTCTCCACCTCAACCCTTGCAGGAGTAGAGGCCTTGACTAGCTGAGTACTTTCACTGCCGCTGAATAGTTCAAGAACTGATGAGAAGTCGAGCATTGAAGAAGGGAGTGGATAATGCAGATTTTTCATTAGCAAGGATGCGGGTGGTAGGCACCAAAAATTGTTCATTTGGGACATGTCAGGATCGCGTGACCGGATTTCAGATGATTGCAATAAAATCTCATAGTTGTAGAGGGTACCGGTCTAAAATGCGCTCGACAGTGGTTCTTTCCTTGTTAGGGAACAAACCGTACTGTTTTCTTTTTTCGTTTATTTTCCATTCATAAAGTTTTGGTTTTTCTTGATATTTGGGAAAAACCTAAAGATCAGATTTGAAAAAAAAAAAAGATGTTATTAGGCCACGTCAAGCCCCGCAGCTGGACCCAGGCAACTATGTGCAATGGACTTGTCATTCTGTGCAGTGGCCTCAGGAATGCCCCCCCAATACAACTGCAGGCTCCCTCCCGTTCGCCAACTAGAGCCACAATGGCATAGAGATTTCCACAAGTTGACGGAAACAGCCCCTCCAATTGGCTAGATCAGGGGCGGGCCTCTGAACTATCTTGCGGCCGCGGTACGGAGCGCATTTTAGACCGGTACCCTCTACAACTATGAGATTTTATTGCAATCATCTGAAATCCGGTCACGCGATCCTGACATGTCCCAAATGAACAATTTTTGGTGCCTACCACCCGCATCCTTGCTAATGAAAAATCTGCATTATCCACTCCCTTCTTCAATGCTCGACTTCTCATCCGCTAGGAAAAGAAGCCGAAATGCTTGAAGGAGCGAACTCAACAGGTAAGACCGTTGCTAATACAGGGTGACCCAAAAAAAACGGGCCCCAATTCTAATTATTCTAAATACACGGGGCCCGTTTTTTTTTGGTCACCCTGTACTTAGTTGGCAAACATAAAAAGTAAAAATGCCAGAGCCTCTTTAGCCAACATTACAATGTTGTTTGCACCGGACACCATGTGGAGGCGAGGTTGGTCTTATGTCCAGCTCTTCACTTCTGTACAGCCCATTTCAGTAAGCATCTGCAAATTTAAAAGGAAGACTAGATGGCAGCTGTAAGGACCCGCTTATGACTTCCCGATAAAGCTTTCTAGGGACCCAAACGTTTAAGGGAACAGTAGAGTGATTTCCCTTTTACAACTTGAAAAAAAATCGTAGCAAAATATAGGTGGGCATTAGCATACATGAAGTAAGTTTAAATTCCTGTAATCTGTGCTCCATAAACTTAATAATAGCTCGTATTGTAACGACTTCTTACATTTCTGTAACACAGTGATCGAAATTTCAATAAAACTATTATCCCTAAGTTTCTTCACGTGCGCAGTGATAATGCTACCCAAAAAAATCAAATCTTCCTTACTCTCGCCGTATTACGCCCAAGCGTGTAACGAGTGGCGGGGCCCATCTCCGCGACTCAGCGCCTGGGCTACACAGCTCTGAACAAACATCGCAACGGTGGCAAGTCGTTGGCGACACTATGCTGATTTGATCAGCCCCCCGGAAATCGAACCTCACACCTCCCGCATCGATAGCGCGCTCTTAGCAACTGAGCTAACCGGCCGGTACAACGCTACACAAGTCTGCAGCAACATCATCTTGCTTGTCTGACATTTCAAGGAAGCTGGCAAGTCTTGCAGTAAATTCAAACAATAAACGCAATGGTTCTTGAAGGATTTGTGCAGCTGCAAGAACGACTGCATTCACACAAAATGAACAAATCGCGGCATAAAACTCACTTTTAAACCAGCGATTACACTGCATAACAATCTGCGCAAAAATTAATGGCTGCAATATTTCGCATAAAACTTCGCTGAAGGTATTGCAGATAAATCAATTGAAGTCAATAAGGGACCGCTTGTCAATAAGTTCAAACTTAAAAGTTACGACTTAATACATACTTATTAATGGCAATTTTCTAGCAACTTAAAAAGTAAACGACTGATAAAGTAAGATTGCTCGCATTAACTAAAAGTGCTGTGACTACTTCAACGAACACTTTGACACTCATCAAGTTACAGCGAAACAGTGTTGAATTTGTCCAGTTACTCATATACATAAGGCGTGAATGAAATAAAGCAAACAAGTGCTGATTACAACGAACTTCGCAAAAAAAAACGAGCCTGATGATCCGATAGCGGACTATGCTAGCAATTAATTCAGCAAACTCTTTGCCGCAATGCGAAGACAGTTTCAATACGAGGAATCCGCGAAGCTAGGTTGAGAGTCCAATGCACCAACCATTTGGCCAACTCCCATGTGCCCCTTATTGCTGCTTAAAATTTCAGTTGCAACACAAACTCATACCGCTCGCTCACGAACGAAAACGTTTTAAGCTAAAATAGCTCAAAAACATGTTTTCCTACTGCCATCTAACGGATAAGAAATTTTGCTTGAATTTTATGAGGTTTCGTGAAATTTTAAGTTTTTTACGTTTGACTCCAAGTCAGGTGCTCTGAGATAACCCTTCATTATATTAATCTTTTTGTTACCCATATTGAGGTTGATATCCTCTGATAATTTGAAGGTCCTAGCTATTGCCATTCAAAAGTTATCAGCTTCTGAACATTTTCCTATTATTGACCTTTGACCCCAAACCACATGACCGCCACCCCCCAAAACTTGTTAGACACAAGTTTACGTCGAGGTCTATCATCCCTGAAAATTTCAAGCCTGTAGCATCATCATCATTATCGTCCAGTTTTAATCCGGTTTTTCTTCGTGTCCGAAGGTGGCCAGATGCACCTCATTCCTTCAGCAATCGCTCCCACTCCCTCTCTCCATCTCGCGCAATCTGTAGCTTCCTCCACCCTCAACCCAATCTTTTTTATATTCTCCTCGACTTGTTTCTTCCATGTTTGCTTCGGCTGTCCTCGCTTTCGTGGTCCATTCACTTCAAACATCATTGCCTTCTTCAAAATGCTCTCATCATCCCTCCTAACCACATGTCCATACCATCTTACTCCATTCGCTTTAGCCATTTTATCTAAAGTTTCCTTCAGACCCAGCATTTTCATCAGCTCCTCAGTATTCTCTCTATCCACTAGTTTTACTCCACACATTGATCTCACCATAGCTCTTTCAGTTCTTCTCAAAATTACCATCTCATTTTCCCTCAAACACCATGTTTCACTTCCATGTAACATCGCTGATCTTACGCAACTACGATACACCATCCCTTTCATTTTCAAAGAAAACCTTCTCCCAAGTAGCAACTCTCCACATTCTCTAAATTTCATCCATCCGATCCTTACTCTTGCAGTCACTGCAGTTTCACACCCACCACTAGCATTCAGCCTATTTCCAAGATAACAAAAGCAATAACAAAAACATAACAAATCAGCGGTTCATTAGACTGCACAATATTGGCAAATTTTATCAGCTTTTTGACCTTTGACCCCGATTCACGTGGCATAAAGCGTTTACATTGGTACACTGCAAGAACATACTAAGACGCACCAACCCTATAAATTTCAAGTTCCCATCGGTTTTCTATCAATAGTTTAAGCTCAACAACAAATTTGCTTGTCGTATATGCTCAAAAAGGGGCCCGGGCCCTTATTTTTTTGGTAATGGGTCTCAACCAGGCGCTTAAACAAACAGGCGCCTAAATGGGACAGGGAGTTTAATAATATGCGGTGCCACACGGGCATCGCAATGACGTTTTTTCAAAGAAATTTCTTGTTTTAAAACAGCATCCGAAAACAAACTTCTCTATTCAACTTCTTTAAACGGATATTTCCTTGATAATTATGTCAGTATTAACAATTGGTTATAATTTTTCAATAAAAATATTACATAATTTATTCAAATCGGACATGAAAAGGTTTGTGATACTGAGAAACTTGCTGTATGTTACCGCTTGTTTGACAAAATTGCATATTATCACTCGCTGCATTGTCGAACAAACTGTTGACGCCAAAGTGGTCTGAGCTGAAATATTTACCGAGCGACTATTCAAACACGAGCTATTATTTTTTTGGAAAGCTTTTCAGACCAGGCCTTTATTCAAACAGGCCCATAATCAAGCAGGGGCCCTTGTTCGAATGTATACGGTATTTGACCTTTGACCCAAAGTGACGCCACAGAAAAAAATCACTGTGAGTTCTTTTTTACCCTCATTGAGATGCATATGCTTCGTAAATTTGAACGTCCAACCAGTTGCCATTCACAAGTTATTAGCATTTGAGCAGATTTCTTTTCAATTTATTTGGTTGACGTTTGACCTTCAATCTGTTGACCGCCACCCCCCAAAATTTGGTAGACACAAGTTTACATTAAGGTCTATCATCTCTGAAAATTTCAAGTCTCTAATATCAGCGGTTCAAAAGCCTTAGGCCGCACAAAAAACTCAAGACATTTGTTCATTTGACCTTTGATCCTAAATGACGCCACAAAAAAATGTGCATAATTTTGTTTCCCACATTAATATGTATATACTCTGAAAATCTGAAGGTCCTACCAGTTGCCATTCCAAAGTTATTAGGTTGTAATAAATTTCGGTTTTTGACCTTTGACGTGTTGACCGCCACCCCCCAAAAGTTGTTAGACACAAGTTCCATTGAGATCTACCATCGCTGAAAATTTCAAGTCTCTAGCATTAGCGGTTCAAAAGCCTTAGGCTGCACAAAATTTGGTGTTGAAAAAAACAATTTTTTTTTCTGCGACAAATACATTTTTTTTAGAAAGTGGGAGGTTGGTCGGAAAAGTTAGGGCGACCAAACCGTAGACCAAGGTAGGACACACATTTGAACTCTAGGTCACTTTTGAATTGGAACAGTAGTTTAGCACCTGCAGGTGTTACAAGTGTCAAAAAGTGCAGAAATGACCTAGTAAAAACAATATGGCTTCCCTTTTCGGGAAGCGACAATCAATACTGCTCATTTATTATTTTATTTAGTTGCATATTTATCCTCCTATCACGAGAAAGCGATCAATACGCTATACGAGCTCGCTTAGGAGTTGCCGGCCATCTGTCTACCACACCAAGATGGGGGAATCCCGCTAAGTGCCTTTCCCAACGGCACAACAAGTAAACTTGCCGGCTTGTTCTCCACACTGTCCCTTTAATGCTGAGGGTCAAGCAGGGAAGCTGTGAATACCAATGTTAAGGTCATTGGTTTGACCCGACTCGGAATCAAACCCGAGTCTACAGCTCAAGAGACAGACGCTCCATACCACTCGGCCATCTGAGCTGTTAAGTATTCAATAAATGACTTTAAAAACTAGATGGCAGCTGCATGCACCCGCTTATGGCTTCTCGATCAAGCTTATTAGGGACCCAAACGTCTTATTGGCAACACTTTTCGGTTTTTTTACCCTTGATCCCGAGTCACATGACATAGAACGTTCATAGTTAGTACGCTGCAAGAGCATACCAAGACACACCACCCCTATTGATTTCAAGTGCTTACATGTTTTCACGCATTAGTTATACGCCAAACAACATTGTTGCTTATTTGACCTTTGACCCCAAGTGACCTCACGGAAAACTAATCACTGTTGGTCCGTTTGTACCCTGGTTGAAATGCATCTGCTCCATAAACTTGAAGGTCCTACCAGTTGCCATTCACAAGTTATTAGCGTTTGATCAGATTTTTTATGATTTTATTTGATTGACGTTTGACGTTTAACCTGTTGACTACCACCCCCCAAAAGTTGTTAGGCACAAGTTCACATGGAAGTCTATTATCCCTGAGAAGTTCAAGTCTTTAGGCTGCACAAAAATTTGTCCCTTAGGCTGCACCTTAGGCTGCACAAAAATTTGTTAAGGTTCGTTGATTTGACCTTTAACCCTAAGTGACGTCACAAACAGGTAATTCGTTTGCATAGTCTTCTTCCACACATTGATATGTATGTATTGTAAAATATTGAAGGTCCTACGTAATGTCATTCAAAAGTTATACGGTTTTGGTAAACTTGTTTTTTTTACCTTTGACTCTTAACCTGACAACCGCCACCCCCCAAAAGCTGTTCAACACAAGTTCCCAATAAGATCTACCATCCCTGAACATTTCAAGTCTCTAGCATCAGCTGTTCAAAAACCTTAAACTGCGCAATATTGGCAACACTTTTCGGTTTTTTCACCTTTGACCTTCAGTTACGTGACATAGAACGTTTATAGTTGGTACACTGCAAGGACAAACCAAGACACACCAACCCTATCAATTTCAAGTTCGTACGTGTTTTCAATCAATAGTTATGCATCAAATTACATATTTGTTTGTTTGACCTTTGACCCCAAGTGACGTCACGCCAAACTAATCACTTGTGGTCCTATTGTACGGTTGAGGTGCATTCGCTCCGTAAACTTGAAGATCCTACCAGTTGCCATTGACAAGTTATTAGCGTTTGATCAGATTTTTTATCATTTTACTTGATTGACGTTTGACCTTTGACCTGTTGACCGCCACCCCCCAAAAGTTGTTAGGCACAAGTTCACATGGAGGTCTATCATCCCTGACAATTTCAAGTCTCTAGCATCAGCGGTTCAAAAGCCTTAGCCTGCACAAAAATCTGTTGAGATTCCTTGATTTGACCTTCGACCCTAAGTGACGTCACAAACAAGTCATTAGTTTGCATAGTATTGTTCCCCACATTGATATGCATATACTGTAAAAATTAGAAGGTCCTACCAAATGTCATTCAAAAGTTATACGGTTTTGGTAAATTTGGTTTTTTGACCTTTGACCTTTAACCTGACGACCGCCACCCCCCAAAAGTTGTTAGGCACAAGTTCCCAATAAAATCTACCATCCCTCAAAATTTCAAGCTTCTAGCATCAGCGGTTCAAAAACCTTAGGCTGCACAAAATTTGGTGTTGAAAAAAAAAAAGAAAAAACTAGATGGCAGCTGCAAGCACCCGCTTATGGCTTCCCGATCAAGCTTACTAGGGACCCAAACGTCTAAGGGAACAGCACAGTGACTTCGCTTTTACAACTTAAAAACACTACAAATCCCTGCAAAGTATAGGTGGGCAATATAACGAATGAACTAAGTTTAATTTCCTGCCGCCTGTGCTCCATAAACTAAATAATATTGTAACGACTTTTTACATTTCTGTAATACAGTCATGGAAATTTCAATAAAACCATTATCCTAAATTTCTTCACGTGTACAGTGATAATGCTGCACAAAAAATCAAATTTTCATTATACTCGCCATATTACGCCCAAGCGTGTAACGAGTGGCGGAGCCCACCTACGCGGCGTAGCGCTTGGGCCACACAGCTCCGAACAAACGTCGCAACGCAACGGTGGCGAGCCGTTGGCGACACTGTGACGATTTGGCCGACCCGGCAATTGAACCTCACACCTCCCGCACCGATAGGGTGGGCTTAGCAACTGAGCCAATCGGCCGGCACAATGCTACACAAGTCTGCAGCAAAATCATCTTGTTTCTCTGACATTTCCAACAAGCTGGCAAATCTTGCAGTAAATTCAAACAATAAACGCCATGATTCTTGAAGGATTTGTGCAGCTGCAAGGACGACTGCATTCACACAAAACGAAATTAAATCATCGAGCTTGTGTTCGATTCTAAGGCCAAGAAATCGCGGCATAAAACTCACTTTTAAAGCAGGGACTACACTGCTTAACAATCTGCGCAAAAATTAAAGGCTGCAATATTTCGCATAAGACTTCGCCCAAAGTATTGCAGATAAATCAATTGAAGTCACACTTGTTGATAAGTTGAAACTTAGAAGCTACAACTTAGTACTTACTTATGAATGGCAGCTTTTTAGCAACTTAAAAGTAAACGACTGATAAACCAACATTGCTCGCATTAAATAAAAGGGCTGTGACTGCTTCAACCAAAACTTTGACACTGATCAAGGTACAGCCAAACCGTTTTAAATTTGTCCAGTCACCCAATTGCATAAGACGTGAATGAAATAAAACAAACAAGTGCTAATTACAACCAATTTCGCGAAACCACAAGCCTGATGATGTGATAGCGGACTATGCTAGCTATTACTTTAACAAACTCTTCGCCGCAAGGCGAAGACAGTTTCAATGCGAGGAATTCGCAAAGCTAAGTCATGAGTCCAATGCACCAACCACTTGGCCAATTCCCATGTGTTCCTTATTGCTGCTTAAAACGTCAGTTTAACCACAAACTCATACGGCTCACTCACAAATCAAAAAGTTTTAAGCCAAAATAGTTCAAAAACATGTTACCCTACTGCCCTCTAACGGATTACATAAATTTGCTTGACTTTCATGAGGTTTCCTGAAATTTCACGTTTTTTACGTTTGACTCCAAGTCAGGTGCTCTGGAGTAACCCTTCATTATATTGATATTTTTGTTACCCAGATTGAGATTAATATCCTCCGATAATTTGAAGGTCCTAGCTGTTGTCATTTAACAGTTATGAGCTTGTGAACATTTTCCTGATATTGACTTTTGACCCCAAACGTCATGACTGCCACCCCCCAAAAGTTGTGAGACACAAGTTTACGTCGAGGTCTATCATCCCTGAACATCTCAAGCCTCTAGCATCAGCGGTTCAAATGCCCTAGACTGCGCAGTATTGGCAACATTTATCGGTTTTTTGATCTTTGATCCCGAGTCACGTGACGTAGAGCGTTCATAGTTGGTACACTGCAAGGACATATCAAGACACACCAACCCAATCAATTTCAAGTTCCTATGCGTTTTGACTCAATAGTTATTGGCCAAACAACATAATTGCGTATTTGACCTTTGACCCCAAGTGACGTCACGCAAAACCAATCATTGCTGGTGCTTTTGTAACCTGGTTGAGATGCATCTGCTTCGTAAACTTGAAGGTCCTACCAGCTGCCATTCACAAGTTATTAGCGTTTGATCAAACTTTTTGTCAATTTAATCGATTGACGTTTGACCTTTAATCTGTCGACCGTCACCCCCCAAAAGCTGTTACGCACAAGTTCACATGGAGGTCTATCATCCCTGAAAACTTCAAGCCTTTAGCATCAGCGGTTCAAAAACCTTAGCCTGCACAAGAAACTGCTGAGGTTCGTTGATTTGACCTTTGACCCTAAGTGACGTCACAAACAGATCATTATTGTGCATATAATTGTTCCCACATTGATATGCATATACTGTAAAAATGTAAAGGTCCTACTTGCAGTCATTCAAAAGTTATTAGGTTTTGGTAAATTTGATTTTTTGACCTTTGACCTTTAACCTGACGACCGCCACCCCCCAAAAGCTGTTAGGCACAAGTTCCCAATAAAATCTACCATCCCTGAACATTTCAAGCCTCTAGCACCAGCGGTTCAAAAACCATAAACTGCGCAAGATTGGCAACACTTTTCGGTGTTTTGACCTTTGACCCCGAGTCACGTGACATAGAGCGTTCATAGTTGGTACAGTGCAAGGACATATCAAGACACACCAACCCTATCCATTTCAAGTTCCCATGTGCTTTCAATCAATAGTTATACGCCAAACGACATATTTGCGTATTTGACCTCTGACCCCAAGTAACATCACGCAAAACTAATCACTGTTGGCGCTTTTGTACCCTGGTTGAGATGCATCTGCTCCGTAAACTTGAAGGTCCTACCAGTTGCCATTCACAAGTATCAGAGTTTGATCAAACTTTTTATCATTTTATTTGATTGACGTTTGACCTGTCGACCGCCACCCCCCAAAAGTTGTTAGGCACAAGTTCACATGGAGGTCTATCATCCCTGAGAATTTCAAGTTTCTAGCATCAGCGGTTCAAAAGCTTTAGGCTGCACAAAAATCTGTTGAGATTTGTTGATTTGACCTTTGACCCTAAGTGACGTCACGAACAAGTCATTGTTGTGCATATAATTGTTTCCCACATTGATATGCATATACTGTGAAAAGTTGAAGGTCCTACGTAGTGTCATTCAAAAGTTATTGGGTTTTGGTAAATCTGGTTGTTTTACCTTTAACCTGACGACCGCCACCCCCCAAAAGTTGTTAGGCACAAGTTCCCAATAAGATCTACCATGCCTGAAAATTTCAAGTCTTTAGCATCAGCGGTTCAAAAACCTTAGGCTGCACAAAATTTCGTGTTGAAAAAAAAAAAATAAATAAACTAGATGGCAGCTGCAAGCACCCGCTTATGGCTTCCCGATCAAGCTTACTAGGGACCCAACGTCTAAGGGAACAGCACAGTGACTTCGCTTTTACAACTTAAAAAAAACAACAAATCCCTGCAAAGTATAGGTGGGCAATATAACGAATGAACTAAGTTTAATTTCCTGCCGCCTGTGCTCCATAAAGTTAATAATATTGTAACGACTTTTTACATTTCTGTAGCACAGTCATCGAAATCTCAATAAAACTATTATCCTAAATTTCTTCACGTGTACAGCGATAATGCTGCACAAAAAATCAAATCTTCATTATCTCGCGATATTACGCCCAAGCGTGTAACGAGTGGCGGAGCCCACCTACGCGGCGTAGCGCTTGGGCCACACAGCTCCGAACAAACGTCGCAATGTTGGCGAGCCGTTAGCGACACTGTGACGATTTGGCCGACCCGCCAATCGAATCTCACACCTCCCGCACCGATAGGGTGGGCTTAGCAACTGAGCTAATCGGCTGGCACAATGCTACACAAGTCTGCAGCAAAATCATCTTGTTTCTCTGACATTTCAAACAAGCCTGCAAGTCTTGCAGTAAATTCAAACAATAAACGCCATGATTCTTGAAGGATTTGTGCAGCTGCAAGGACGACTGCATTCACACAAAACGAAATTAAATCATCGAGCTTGTGTTCGATTCTAAGGCCAAGAAATCGCGGCATAAAACTCACTTTTAAAGCAGCCATTACAGTGCTTAACAATCTGCGCAATTATTAAATGCTGCAATATTTCGCATAAGACTTCGCCCAAGATATTGCAGATAAATCAATTAAAGTCACACTTGTTGATAAGTTAAAACTTAGAAGCTACAACTTAGTACTTACTTATGAATGGCAGCTTTTTAGCAACTCAAAAAGTAAAACGACTGATAAACCAACATTGCTCGCATTAAATAAAAGGGCTGTGACTGCTTCAACCAAAACTTTGACACTGATCAAGGTACAGCCAAACCGTTTTAAATTTGTCCAGTTACCCAATTGCATAAGACGTGAATGAAATAAAACAAACAAGTGCTAATTACAACCAATTTCGCGAAACCACAAGCCTGATGATGTGATAGCGGACTATGCTAGCTATTACTTTAACAAACTTTTCGCCGCAATGCGAACACAGTTTCAATGCGAGGAATCCGCAAAGCTAAGTCACGAGTCCAATGCACCAACCACTTGGCCAATTCCCATGTGTTCCTTATTGCTGCTTAAAACGTCAGTTTAACCACAAACTCATACGGCTTACTCACAAATCAAAAAGTTTTAAAGGAAAATAGCTCAAAAACATGTTACCCTACTGCCCTCTAACGGATTACATAAATTTGCTTGACTTTTATGAGGTTTCCTGAAATTTCGCGTTTTTTACGTTTGACTCCAAGTTAGGTGCTCTGGAGTAACCCTTCATTATATTGATATTTTTGTTACCCAGATTGAGATTAATATCCTCCGATAATTTGAAGGTCCTGGCTGTTGTCATTTAACAGTTATGAGCTTGTGAACATTTTCCTGATATTGACTTTTGACCCCAAACCACATGACTGCCACCCCCCAAAAGTTGTGAGACACAAGTTTACGTCAAGGTCTATCATCCCTGAACATCTCAAGCCTCTAGCATCAGCGGTTCAAATGCCCTAGACTGCGCAGTATTGGCAACATTTATCGGTTTTTTGATCTTTGATCCCGAGTCACGTGACGTAGAGCGTTCATGGTTGATACAGTGCAAGAGCATATCAAAACACACCAATCCTATTAATTTCAAGTTCCTATGCGTTTTGACTCAATAGTTATACGCCAAACGACATATTTGCTTATTTGACCTTTGACCCCAAGTGACGTCACGCAAAACTAATCATTGTTGGTGCTTTTGTAACCTGGTTGAGATGCATCTGCTTCGTAAATTTGAAGGTCCTACCAGCTGCCATTCACAAGTTATTAGCGTTTGATCAAACTTTTTGTCAATTTAATCGATTGACGTTTGACCTTTAATCTGTCGACCGCCACCCCCCAAAAGATGTTAGGCACAAGTTCACATGGAGGTCTATCATCCCTGACAATTTCAAGTCTCTAGCATCAGAGGTTCAAAAGCTTTAGGCTGCACAAAAAAACTGTTGAAGTTCGTTCAATTGACCTTTGACCCTAGGTGACGTCACAAACAGATCATTATTGTGCATATAATTGTTCCCCACATTGATATGCATATACTGTGAAAATTTGAAGGTCCTACCTGCAGTCATTCAAAAGTTATTAGGTTTTGGTAAATTTGATTGTTTGACCTTTAACCTGACGACTGCCACCCCCAAAAGTTGTGAGACATAAATTCCCAATAGGATCTACCATCCCTGAACATTTCAAGCCTCTAGCATCAGCGGTTCAAAAACCTTAGACTGCGCAAGATTGGCAACACTTCTTGGTTTTTTTGACTTTTGACCCCGAGTCACGTGACATAGAACATTTATAGTTGGTACACTGCAAAGACATACCAAGACACACCAACCCCATGAATTTCAACTTCCCATGTGTTTTCAATCAATAATTATACGCCAAACGACATATTTGCGTATTTGACTTTTGACCCCAAGTGACGTCACGCAAAACTAATCACTGTTGGTGCTTTTGTACCCTGGTTGAGATGCATCTGCTTCGTAAATTTGAAGGTCCTACCAGTTGCCATTCACAAGTTATTAGCGTTTAATCAAAATTTATATCATTTTATTTGATTGACATTTGACCTTTGACCTGTCGACCGCCACTCTCCAAAAGTTGTTAAGCACAAGTTCACAGAAACGTCTATCATCCCTGACAACTTCAAGTTTCTAGCATCAGCGGTTCAAAAGCCTTAGGCTGCACAAAAGTCTGTTGAGATTCGTAGATTTGACCTTTGACCCTAAGTGACGTCACAAACAGGTCATTGCTGTGCATATATTTGTTCCCCACATTGATATGCATATACTGTGAAGATTTGAAGGTCCTACCTGCAGTCATTCAAAAGTTATTAGGTTTTGGTAAATTTGGTTTTTTGACCTTTGACCTTTAATTTGACGACCGCCACCCCCCAAAAGCTGTTAGGCACAAGGTCCCAATAAGATCTACCATCCCTGAAAATTTCAAGTCTCTAGCGTCAGCGGTTCAAAAGCCTTAGGTTGCACAAAATCTGGTGTTGAAAAAAAAAAAAAAAAAAAAGAATTTTTCGGAAACAAAATATTTTTTATCTAGAAAGTGGGGGGCTGTCGGGGAAAGTTAGGGCGACCAAAGTGTAGACCTAGGTGGGACACACATTTGAACTCCAGGTCACTTTTGAATTGGAACAGTAGTTTAGCAGCTACAGCTGCTGGAAGTGTCAAAAAGTGCACAAATGGCCAAGTAAAAACAATATGGCTTCCCTTTTCGGGAAGCCATAACTAAATGGCAGCTACAAGCACCCGCTTATGGCTTCCCGATCAAGCTTACTAGGGACCCAACGTCTAAGGGAACAGCAGAATGACTTTGCTTTTACAACTTAAAAACACTACAAATCCCTGCAAAGTATAGGTGGGCAATATAACGAATGAACTAAGTTTAATTTCCTGCAGTTTGTGCTCCATAAACTAAATAATATTGTAACGACTTTTTACATTTCTGTAACACAGTCATGGAAATCTCAATAAAACTATTATCCTAAATTTCTTCACGTGTACAGTGATAATGCAGCACAAAAAATCAAATCTTCATTATACTCGCCATATTACGCCCAAGCGTGTAACGAGTGGCGGAGCCCACCTCCGCGGCGCAGCGCTTGGGCTACACAGCTACGAACAAACGTCGCAACGCAACGGTGGCGAGCCGTTGGCGACACTGTGACGACTTGGCCGACCCGGCAATTGAACCTCACACCTCCCGCACCGATAGGGTGGGCTTAGCAACTGAGCGAATCGGCCGGCACAATGCTACACAAGTCTGCAGCAAAATCATCTTGTTTCTCTGACATTTCAAACAAGCCTGCAAGTCTTGCAGTAAATTCAAACAATAAACGCCATGATTCTTGAAGGATTTGTGCAGCTGCAAGGACGACTGCATTCACACAAAACGAAATTAAATCATCGAGCTTGTGTTCGATTCTAAGGCCAAGAAATCGCGGCATAAAACTCACTTTTAAAGCAGGGATTACACTGCTTAACAATCTGCGCAAAAATTAAAGGCTGCAATATTTCGCATAAGACTTCGCCCAAGATATTGCAGATAAATCAATTGAAGTCACACTTGTTGATAAGTTGAAACTTAGAAGCTACAACTTAGTACTTACTTATGAATGGCAGCTTTTTAGCAACTCAAAAAGTAAAACGACTGATAAACCAACATTGCTCGCATTAAATAAAAGGGCTGTGACTGCTTCAACCAAAACTTTGACACTGATCAAGGTACAGCCAAACCGTTTTAAATTTGTCCAGTTACCCAATTGCATAAGGCGTGAATGAAATAAAACAAACAAGTGCTAATTACAACCAATTTCGCGAAACCACAAGCCTGATGATGTGATAGCGGACTATGCTAGCTATTACTTTAACAAACTCTTCGCCGCAATGCGAACACAGTTTCAATGCGAGGAATCCGCAAAGCTAAGTCACGAGTCCAATGCACCAACCACTTGGCCAATTCCCATGTGTTCCTTATTGCTGCTTAAAACGTCAGTTTAACCACAAACTCATACGGCTTACTCACAAATCAAAAAGTTTTAAGCCAAAATAGCTCAAAAACATGTTTCCCTACTGCCCTCTAACGGATTACATAAATTTGCTTGACTTTCATGAGGTTTCCTGAAATTTCACGTTTTTTACGTTTGACTCCAAATCAGGCGCTTTGGAATAACCCTTCATTATATTGATATTTTTGTTACCCAGATTGAGATTAATATCCTCCGATAATTTGAAGGTCCTAGCTGTTGTCATTTAACAGTTATGAGCTTGTGAACATTTTCCTGATATTGACTTTTGACCCCAAACCACATGACTGCCACCCCCCAAAAGTTGTGAGACACAAGTTTACGTCGAGGTCTATCATCCCTGAACACTTCAAGCCTCTAGCATCAGCGGTTCAAATGCCCTAGACTGCGCAGTATTGGCAACATTTATCGGTTTTTTGATCTTTGATCCCGAGTCACGTGACGTAGAGCGTTCATAGTTAGTACAGTGCAAGAACATATCAAGACACACCAATCCTATTAATTTCAAGTTCCTATGCGTTTTGACTCAATAGTTATACGCCAAACGACATATTTGCATATTTGACCTTTGACCCCAAGTGACGTCACGCAAAACTAATCACTGTTGGACGTTTTGTACCCTCGTTGAGATGCATCTGCTTCGTAAACTTGAAGGTCCTACCAGCTGCCATTCACAAGTTATTAGCGTTTGATCAAACTTTTTGTCAATTTACTTGATTGACGTTTGACCTTTAACCTGTCGACCGTCACCCCCCAAAAGTTGTTAGGCACAAGCTCACATGGAGGTCTATCATCCCTGACAATTTCAAGCCTTTAGCATCAGCGGTTCAAAAGCTTTAGGCTGCACGAAAAAACTGTTGAGGTTCGTTCAATTGACCTTTGACCCTAAGTGACGTCACGAACAGATCATTATTGTGCATATAATTGTTTTCCAAATTGATATGCATATACTGTGAAAATTTGAAGGTCCTACCTGCAGTCATTCAAAAGTTATTAGGTTTTGGTAAATTTGATTTTTTGACCTTTGACCTTTAACCTGACGACCGCCACCCCCCAAAAGCTGTTAGGCACAAGTTCCCAATAGAATCTATCATCTCTGAACATTTCAAGCTTCTAGCACCAGCGGTTCAAAAACCTTAGGCTGCGCAAGATTGGCAACACTTCTTGGTTTTTTTGACCTTTGACCCCGAGTCACGTGACATAGAACATTTATAGTTGGTACACTGCAAGGACATATCAAGACACACCAACCCTATACATTTCAAGTTCCCATGTGTTTCCATCAATAATTATACGCCAAACGACATATTTGCGTATTTGACCTTTGACCCCAAGTGACGTCACGCAAAACTAGTCACTGTTGGCGCTTTTGTACCCTGGTTGAGATGCATCTGCTCCGTAAATTTGAAGGTCCTACCAGTTGCCATTCACAAGTTATTAGCGTTTGATCAAACTTTTTGTCAATTTACTTGATTGACGTTTGACCTTTAATCTGTCGACCGTCACCCCCCAAAAGCTGTTAGGCACAAGTTCACATGGAGGTCTATCATCCCTAAGAATTACAAGTCTCTAGCATCAGCGGTTCAAAAACCTTAGGCTGCACAAAAGTCTGTTGAGGTTCGTTGATTTGACCTTTGACCCTAGGTGACGTCACGAACAGGTCATTGTTGTGCATATATTTGTTCCCCACTATGATATGCATATACTGTGAAGATTTGAAGGTCCTACCTGCAGTCATTCAAAAGTTATTAGGTTTTGGTAAATTTGGTTTTTTGACCTTTGACCTTTAATCTGACGACCGCCACCCCCCAAAAGTTGTTAGGCACAAGGTCCCAATAAGATCTACCATGCCTGAAAATTTCAAGTCTCTAGCATCAGCGGTTCAAAAGCCTTAGGTTGCACAAAATTTGGTGTTGAAAAAAAAAAAAAAAAAAAAAAGAATTTTTCGGAAACAAAATATTTTTTATCTAGAAAGTGGGGGGCTGTCGGGGAAAGTTAGGGCGACCAAGGGGTAGACCTAGGTGGGACACACATTTGAACTCTAGGTCACTTTTGAATTGGAACAGTAGTTTAGCAGCTACAGCTGCTGGAAGTGTCAAAAAGTGCACAAATGGCCAAGTAAAAATAATATGGCTTCCCTTTTCGGGAAGCCATAAAAACTAGATGGCAGCTGCATGCACCCGCTTATGGCTTCCCGATCAAGCGTACTAGGGACTCAAACGTCTAAAGGAACAGCAGAGTGACTTCGCTTTTACAATTTAAAAAAAATTATAACAAAATCGTGAAAAATATAGGTGGGCATTATCACGCATGAACTAAGTTTGAATTCTTGTAGCCTGTGCTCCATAAACTTAATATTGTAACGACTTCTTGTATTTTTGTAATACAGTGTTCGAAATCTCAATAAAACCATTATCCTAAATTTCTTCACGTGTACAGTGATAATGCGGCACAAAAAATCAAATCTTCATTATACTCGCCGTAATACAACGAAACGTGTAACGAGTGGCGGGGCCCATCTCTGCGGCTCCTTGTCTGGGCCACGCAGCTCCGAACAAACGTCGCAACGGTGGCGAGCCGTTGGCGACACTGTGACGATTTGGCCGACCCGGCAATCGAACCTCACACCTCCCGCACCGATAGGGTGGGCTTAGGAACTGAGCTAATCGGCCGGCACAATGCTATACAAGTCTGCAGCAAAATCATCTTGTTTGTCTGACATTTCAAACAAGCTGACAAATCTTGCAGTAAATTCAAATAATAAACGCCATGATTCTTGAAGGATTTGTGCAGCTGCGAGGACGACTGCACTCACACAAAATGAAATTAAATCATGGAGCTTGTGTTCGATTCTAAGGGCAACAAATCGCGGCATAAAACTCACTTTTAAACCAGCGATTACAGGGTTTAACAATCTGCGTAAAAATCAATGGCTGCAATGTTTCGCGTAAGACTTCGTTCAAGGTATTGCAGATAAATCAATTGAAGTCAATAAGGGGCCACTTGTTGATAAGTTGAAACTTGAAGTTAAAACTCAATACATACTTATGAATGGCAACTTTTTAGCAACTTGAAAAGTAAAACGACTGATAAACTAAGATTGCTAGCATTAAGTAAAAGTGCTGTGACTACTTCAACGAACACTTTGACACTCATCAAGTTACAGCCAAACAGTTTTGATTTTGTCCAGTTACCCATATCCGTAAGGTGTGAATGAAACAAAGCAAACAAGAGCTAATTACAACGAATTTCGCAAAACCACAAGCCTGATGATCTGATAGCGGACTATGCTAGCATTTATTTTAACAAACTCTTCGCCCTACGTGGACACAGTTTCAATGCGAGGATCCCGCAAAGCTAAGTCATGATTCCAATGCGCCAACCACTTGGCCAATTCCCATGTGCCCCTTATTGCTGCTTATTGCCCCTAAATGTCAGTTTAAACACAAACTCATATGGCTCACTCACGAATAAAAAAGTTCGAAACCAAAGTAGCTGAAAAGCATGTTACCCTACTGCCCTCTAACGGATTAAAAAAATTGCTTGATTTTCATGAGGGTTCCTGAAATTTCACGTTTTTTACGTTTGACTCCAAGTCAGATGCTCTAAGGTAACCCTTGATTGTATTGATATTTTTGGTACTCACATTAAGGTTAATATCATCCGACAATTTGAAGGTCCTAGCTGTTGCCATTTAACAGGTATGAGCTTGTGAACATTTTCTTATTATTGACTTTTGACCCCAAACCACATGACTGCCACCCCCCGAAAGTTGTGAGACGCAAGTCTACGTCGAGGTCTATCATCCCTGAACATTTCAAACGTCTAGCATCAGCGGTTCGAAAACCTTAGACTGCGCAGTATTGGCAACGTTTATCGTTTTTTTGATCTTTGATTCCGAGTCACGTGACATAGAACGTTCATAGTTAGTACGCTGCAAGAGCATACCAAGACACACCAACCCTATCAATTTCAAGTTTTTGTGTGTTTTCAATCAATAGTTATAAGCCAAATAACAAATTTGCTTATTTCACCTTTGACCCCAAGTGACCTCACACAAACCCAATCATAGTTTGTCCGTTTATACTCTCGTTGAGATGCATCTGCTCCATAAACTTGAAGGTCCTACCAGTTGCCATTCACAAGTATTAGCGTTTGATCGATTTTCTTTTCATTTTATTTGATTGACGTTTGACGTTTAACCTGTTAACCGCCAACCCCCAAACGTTGTTAGGCACAAGTTCACATAGAAGTCTATCATCCTTGAGAATTTCAAATTTCTAGCATCAGAGGTTCAAAAGCCTTAGGCTGCACAAAAATCTGTTAAGCATCGTTGAATTGATCTTTGACCCTAAGTGACGTCGCAAACAGGTCATTGTTGTGCATCTTTTTGTTCCCCACATTGATATGCATATACTGACAAAATTTGAAGGTCCTACCTAATGTGATTCAAAAGTTATTAGGTTTTGGTAAATTTGTTTTTTTGACCTTTTACCTGACAACCGCCACCTTCCAAAGTTGTTAGGCACAAGTTCCCAATAAGATCTACCATCCCTCAAAATTTCAAGTCTCTAGCGTCAGCCGTTCAAAAACCTTAGGCTGCACAAAATTTCGTGTTGAAAAAAAAAAAAAAAAAAAAAAACTAGATGGCAGCTGCAAGCACCCGCTTGTGGCTTCCCGATCAAGCTTACTAGGGACCCAAACGTCTAAGGGAACAGCACAGTGACTTTGCTTTTGCAACTTAAAAACACAACAAATCCGTGCAAAGTATAGGTGGGCATTATCACACATGAACTAAGTTTAAATTCCTGCAGCCTCTGCTCCATAAACTAAATAATATTGTAACGATTTTTTACATTTCTGTAATACAGTCATCGAAATCTCAATAAAACCATTATCCTTAAATTTCTTCACGTGTGCAGTGATAATGTTGCACAAAAAATCAAATCTTCATTATACTCGCCGTATTACGCCCAAGCGTGTAACGAGTGGCGGAGCCCACCAGCGCTTGGGCCACACAGCTCGAAACAAACGTCGCAACGGTGGTGAGCCGTTGGCGACACTGTGACGATTTGGTCCACCAGGCAATTGAACCTCACAGCTCACACCTCCCGCACCGATAGGGTGGGCTTAGCAACTGAGCTAATCGGCCGGCACAATGCTACACAAGTCTGCAGCAAAATCATCTTGTTTGTCTGACATTTCCAACAAGCTGGCAAATCTTGCAGTAAATTCAAACAATAAACGTCATGATTCTTGAAGGATTTGTGCAGCTGCAAGGACGACTGCATTCACACAAAACGAAATTAAATCATGGAGCTTGTGCTCGTTTCTAAGGGCCAAGAAATCGCGGCATAAAATGGGATGTATTATTTTGATATATCAAAAAATGAAGTTACAAAGTAAAAATTACGAGATTTTAAATAAACAGAAATTACGAAAAAAGATCTACGTTTACTTGCCACTAACATGTTTTTTATTCAGAAACTCATTAACAACAATTTATTCATGAATTTTTCAAAAAAGGATGGCATACACCGCATTAAAGCAGTTTGAATAAATATAAAAAAAGAATGTTTGACTTTTTCGTCTTTCTACCGCTCTCAACTAGGGCTTATTTCAAGGGTAGGGCTTACATTAAAATCATCCTCAAAAATCACGCTAGGTTTTATTTTGCGGGTAGGTCTTATTATCGGGGAAACACGGCAATTACAACCAATTTCGCGAAACCACAAGCTTGATGATCTGATAGCGGACTATGCTAGCTATTACTTTAACAAACTCTTCGCCGCAATGCGAACACAGTTTCAATGCGAGGAATCCACAAAGCTAAGTCATGAGTCCAATGCACCAACCACTTGGCCAATTCCCATGTGCCCCTTATTGCTGATTAAAACGTCAGTTTAACCACAAACTCATACGGCTCACTCACGAATGAAAAAGTTTTAAGCCAAAATAGCTCAAAAACATGTTACCCTACTGCCCTTTAACGGATTACATAACTTTGCTTGACTTTCATGAGGTTTCCTGAAATTTCACGTTTTTTACGTTTGACTCCAAGTCAGGCGCTCTGGAGTAACCCTTCATTATATTGATATGTTACCCACATTGAGATTAACATCCTCCGACAATTTGAAGGTCCTAGCTGTTGTCATTTAACAGTTATGAGCTTGTGAACATTTTCCTATTATTGACTTTTGACCCCAAACCTCATGACTGCCACCCCCCGCAAGTTGTGAGACACAAGTTTACGTCGAGGTCTATCATCCCTGAACACTTCAAGCCTCTAGCATCAGCGGTTCAAATGCCCTAGACTGCGCAAGATTGGCGACATTTATCGGTTTTTTGACCTTTGATCATGAGTCACGTGACATAGAGCGTTCATGGTTGGTACACTGCAAGAACATATCAAGACACACCAATCCTATCAAATTCAAGTTCTTATGTGTTTTGAATGAATAGTTATACGCCAAACGACATATTTTCGTATTTGACCTTTGACCCCAAGTGACGTCACGCAAAACTAATCATTGCTGGTGTTTTTGTACTCTCGTTGAGATGCATCTGCTCCGTAAATTTGAAGGTCTTACCAGTTGCCATTCACAAGTTATTAGCGTTTGATCAAACTCTTTGTCAATTTACTTGATTAACCTTTGACCTGTTGACCGCCACCCCCCAAAAGTTGTTAGGCACAAGATCACATGGAGGTCTATCATCCCTGGGAATTTCAAGTATCTAGCATCAGCGGTTCAAAAGCCTTTGGCTGCACAAAAAACTGCTGAGGTTTGTTGATTTGACCTTTGACCCTAAGTGACGTCACGAGCAGGTCATTGTTGTGCATATTTTTGTTCCCCACATTGATATGCATATACTGTGAAAATGTAAAGGTCCTACCTGTAGTCATTCAAAAGTTATTAGGTTTTGGTAAATTTGGTTTTTTGACCTTTGACCTTTAACCTGATGACCGCCACCCCCCAAAAGCTGTTAGGCACAAGTTCCCAATAGGATCCACCATCCCTGAACATTTCAAGTCTTTAGCATCAGCGGTTCAAAAACCTTAGGCTGCGCAAGATTGGCAACACTTCCTGATTTTTTTGACCTTTGACCCCGAGTCACGTGACATAGAACGTTTATAGTTGGTACACTGCAAGGACATATCAAGACACACCAACCCTATTAATTTCAAGTTCCTATGTGTTTTCCATCAATAGTTATACGCCAAACGACATATTTGCGTATTTGACCTTTGACCCCAAGTGACGTCACGCAAAACTAATCACTGTTGGTGCTTTTGTACCCTGGTTGAGATGCATCTGCTCCGTAAACTTGAAGGTCCTACCAGTTGCCATTCACAAGTTATTAGCGTTTGATCAGATTTTTGATCATTTTATTTGATTGACGTTTGACCTTTAACCTTATGACCGCCACCCCCCAAAAGTTGTTAAGCACAAGATCACATGGAGGTCTATCATCCCTGGGAATTTCAAGTCTCTAGCATCAGCGGTTCAAAAGCCTTAGGCTGCACAAAAATCTGTTAAGATTCGTTGATTTGACCTTTGACCCTAAGTGACGTCACGAACAGGTCATTGTTGTGCATATAATTATTCCCCACATTGATATGCATAAACTGTGAAAATTTGAAGGTCCTACCTGTAGTCATTCAAAAGATATTAGGTTTTGGTAAATTTGGTTTTTTGACCTTTGACCTTTAACCTGAAGACCGCTATCCCCAAAAGTTGTTAGGCACAAGGTCCCAATAAGATCTACCATCCCTGAAAATTTCAAGTCTCTAGCATCAGCGGTTCAAAAGCCTTAGGCTGCACAAAATTTGGTGTTGAAAAAAAAAAGAAAAAAAGAAAAAACAAAAAAAAAAAAAAAAAAAGAATTTTTCGGAAACAAAATATTTTTTTTCTGGAAAATGGGGGGTTGCCGGGGGAAGTTAGGGCGACCAAGGTGTAGACCTAGGTGGGACACACATTTGAACTCTAGGTCACTTTTGAATTGGAACAGTAGTTTAGCAGCTACAGCTGCTGGAAGTGTCAAAAAGTGCACAAATGGCCAAGTAAAAACAATATGGCTTCCCTTTTCGGGAAGCCATAATAAAAATAAAAAAATAAAAAAAAAATAAAAAGATTTTTTCGGAAACAAAATATTTTTTATCTAGAAAGTGGGGGGCTGCCGGGGAAAGTTAGGGCGACCAAGGTGTAGACCTAGGTGGGACACACATTTGAACTCTAGGTCACTTTTGAATTGGAACAGTAGTTTAGCAGCTAGAGCTGCTGGAAGTGTCAAAAAGTGCACAAATGGCCAAACAAAAACAACATGGCTTCCCTTTTCGGGAAGCCATAAAAAAAAAGAATTTTTCGGAAACAAAATATTTTTTATCTAGAAAGTGGGGGGCTGTCGGGGAAAGTTAGGGCGACCAAGGTGTAGACCTAGGTGGGACACACATTTGAACTCTAGGTCACTTTTGAATTGGAACAGTAGTTTAGCAGCTAGAGCTGCTGGAAGTGTCAAAAAGTGCACAAATGGCCAAACAAAAACAATATGGCTTCCCTTTTCGGGAAGCCATAAAAAGACTTTTTCGGAAACAAAATATTTTTTATCTAGAAAGTGGGGGGCTGCCGGGGAAAGTTAGGGCGACCAAGGTGTAGACCTAGGTGGGACACACATTTGAACTCTAGGTCACTTTTGAATTGGAACAGTAGTTTAGCAGCTACAGCTGCTGGAATTGTCAAAAAGTGCACAAATGGCCAAACAAAAACAATATGGCTTCCCTTTTCGGGAAGCCATCAAAAGAAAAAAAAAATTAGATGGCAGCTGCATGCACCCGTTTATGGCTTCCCGATCAAGCGTACTAGGGACTCAAACGTCTAAAGGAACAGCAGAGTGACTTCGCTTTTACAATTTAAAAAAAATTATAACAAAATCGTGAAAAATATAGGTGGGCATTATCACGCATGAACTAAGTTTGAATTCTTGTAGCCTGTGCTCCATAAACTTAATATTGTAACGACTTCTTGTATTTTTGTAATACAGTGTTCGAAATCTCAATAAAACCATTATCCTAAATTTCTTCACGTGTACAGTGATAATGCGGCACAAAAAATCAAATCTTCATTATACTCGCCGTAATACAACGAAACGTGTAACGAGTGGCGGGGCCCATCTACGCGGCTCCTTGTCTGGGCCACGCAGCTCCGAACAAACGTCGCAACGGTGGCGAGCCGTTGGCGACACTGTGACGATTTGGCCGACCCGGCAATCGAACCTCACACCTCCCGCACCGATAGGGTGGGCTTAGGAACTGAGCTAATCGGCCGGCACAATGCTATACAAGTCTGCAGCAAAATCATCTTGTTTGTCTGACATTTCAAACAAGCTGGCAAATCTTGCAGTAAATTCAAATAATAAACGCCATGATTCTTGAAGGATTTGTGCAGCTGCGAGGACGACTGCACTCACACAAAATGAAATTAAATCATGGAGCTTGTGTTCGATTCTAAGGGCAACAAATCGCGGCATAAAACTCACTTTTAAACCAGCGATTACAGGGTTTAACAATCTGCGTAAAAATCAATGGCTGCAATGTTTCGCGTAAGACTTCGTTCAAGGTATTGCAGATAAATCAATTGAAGTCAATAAGGGGCCACTTGTTGATAAGTTGAAACTTGAAGTTAAAACTCAATACATACTTATGAATGGCAACTTTTTAGCAACTTGAAAAGTAAAACGACTGATAAACTAAGATTGCTAGCATTAAGTAAAAGTGCTGTGACTACTTCAACGAACACTTTGACACTCATCAAGTTACAGCCAAACAGTTTTGATTTTGTCCAGTTACCCATATCCGTAAGGTGTGAATGAAACAAAGCAAACAAGAGCTAATTACAACGAATTTCGCAAAACCACAAGCCTGATGATCTGATAGCGGACTATGCTAGCATTTATTTTAACAAACTCTTCGCCCTACGTGGACACAGTTTCAATGCGAGGATCCCGCAAAGCTAAGTCATGATTCCAATGCGCCAACCACTTGGCCAATTCCCATGTGCCCCTTATTGCTGCTTATTGCCCCTAAATGTCAGTTTAAACACAAACTCATATGGCTCACTCACGAATAAAAAAGTTCGAAACCAAAGTAGCTGAAAAGCATGTTACCCTACTGCCCTCTAACGGATTAAAAAAATTGCTTGATTTTCATGAGGGTTCCTGAAATTTCACGTTTTTTACGTTTGACTCCAAGTCAGATGCTCTAAGGTAACCCTTGATTGTATTGATATTTTTGGTAATCACATTAAGGTTAATATCATCCGACAATTTGAAGGTCCTAGCTGTTGCCATTTAACAGGTATGAGCTTGTGAACATTTTCTTATTATTGACTTTTGACCCCAAACCACATGACTGCCACCCCCCGAAAGTTGTGAGACGCAAGTCTACGTCGAGGTCTATCATCCCTGAACATTTCAAACGTCTAGCATCAGCGGTTCGAAAACCTTAGACTGCGCAGTATTGGCAACATTTATCGTTTTTTTGATCTTTGATCCCGAGTCACGTGACATAGAACGTTCATAGTTAGTACGCTGCAAGAGCATACCAAGACACACCAACCCTATCAATTTCAAGTTTTTGTGGTTAGGAATTTGGTTTTTTTGACCTTTGACCTTTAACCTGACGACCGCCACCCCCCAAAAGTTGTTAGACACAAGTTTCCAATAAGATCTACCATCCCTGAAAATTTTAAGTCTCTAGCATCAGCGGTTCAAAAGCCTTAGGCTGCACAAAATTTGGTGTTGAAAAAAAAAAAATAAATAAACTAGATGGCAGCTGCAAGCACTCGCTTATGGCTTCCCGATCAAGCTTACTAGGGACCCAAACGTCTAAGGGAACAGCACAGCGACTTCGCTTTTACAACTTAAAAAATCAACAAATCTCTGCAAAGTATAGGTGGGCATTATCACACATGAAGTAAGTTTATTTTCCTGCAGCCTGTGCTCCAGAAACTTAATAATATTGTAACGACTTTTTACATTTCTGTAATACAGTCATCGAAATCTCAATAAAACTATTATCCTTAATTTCTTCACGTGTACAGTGATGATGCTGCACAAAAAATCAAATCTTCATTATACTCGCCGTATTACGCCCAAGCGTGTAACGAGTGGCGGAGCCCACCAGCGCTTGGGCCACACAGCTCGGAACAAACGTCGCAACGGTGGTGAGCCGTTGGCGACACTGTGACGATTTGGCCGACCCGGCAATCGAACCTCACACCTCCCGCACCGATAGGGTGGGCTTAGCAACTGAGCGAATCGGCCGGCACAATGCTACACAAATCTGCAGCAAACTCATTTTGTTTGTTTGACATTTCACACAAATTGGCAAATCTTGCAGTAAACTCAAAAAAATACGCCATGATTCTTGAAGGATTTGTACAGCTGCAAGGACGACTGCATTCACACAAAATGAAATTAAGTTATCGAGCTTGCTCCGGATGGCAGATGCTTTCCCGTAGCCCGTAGCGTTACTCTGTCTACGCTATTTAATCTGGATGACAGAAACCGAATCTGCCTTAACGGCGGGACACCTAACGATGTTCAAGCTGGGCAGTGGCAAACGTCTTTTTTCAGGACGGGCGATGCGTATCTTCGGCGCACCGTCAATAAGTTCCAAAGGCCCAGCATTCTCCAACTAAACATCGAAGGCCTCACTGCAAGCAAGATGAGCGTGTTGCATCATCTTGCGTTACAGTGTGAGGCACTCGTCATCCTCTTACAGGAAACCATTGCACCTCGGTAGAAAGGTTAGATCTTCCGAGCTACCATCTAGCTGGGTTTTCCTTGAGCAGGAAGCATGGTCTTGCTACGTTTGTCCATGAGCGTCTGAAGTGGATCCTAATCGACCAGTCCCCACCAACATCCGAGGTCGAGTGGGTGTGCGTGGATGTTGATAACTATAAAATAGTCAACGTCTACAAACCCCCTCCAACACGGATGCAAGCATCTGATCTTCCAGCATTCTTCATCCCTGCCTCTATGCTGGCGACTTCAACTGCCACCATGTTGACTGGGGCTATGATAATAACAATCCAGATGGTGAATGCCTGGCTGGCTGGGCCAGTGCCAACAACTTCACCCTGCTATACAGCCCCAAGGAGGCCGCCAGTTTCCACTCTGACTGCTGGAAAACAGACACCAACCCGTATCTTGCATTAGCCAGTGTCGATTTGGACAGTCGCTTACCTGACAGACATATCTTAGGAAAGTTCCCAAGGTCACAACACCGACCCTCGCTTATAAGTCCACCCAAACTTGCTCATCCAAAACCGAGCAAGCCTGTAAAGCGATGGAACTTCCGCAAGGCCAACTGGGACCACTATTTTAACCTAACCAACAAACTGGCCAAGAGTATACCGCCACCTGAATCTCAGAACATCGATCAGGTTTACCAGTGCTTTTGCAAGGTAATAAGCACTGCGGCGAAGAAATGCATCCCTCGTGGTCGACGATCAAACCACATACCGTGCTGGGATGCGGAGTGTGAAGACCTCTATCAGCATTTCCTGCAGTCACCTGGGGGCCCTGATTCGGATAGGGCTGCTACAGCCCTACTCACAAGGCTCGACGGGAAGCGGAGAAATCGCTGGTCAGAGACGGTCAGCAACATTGACTTTCCGCACTTCAGCCGGCTGGCATGGAATACTATAAACAACTTGACTGGTAGGTCACGACAATCCCCTCGTCAATGTCCCGTTTCAGCTGATGCTATTGCTTCTCAGCTGGTTAAAAACGGGAAATACGAAGGTGTGAATCGACGCTCATCTCGGCTCGTATTACTGGAAGTGTCTGACCTTTGGAGGGCTGATCCATTACATCCTGCGAATGTCTCCGGGAGTTTCTCCCATCCGGAGTTCGCTGCTGCCCTCCAACATTTAAAACCAGGCAAAGCTCCTGGACCTGATTCCATTTGTCCGGAGCTAATAATCCATGCTGGAGCTGGCTTAAAATCTTGGCTACGTGGCTTCCTATCTTCCTGCCTTCACCACCTCAAAATTCCTAAGATCTGGAGAAGAGCGCTAGTAGTAGCGGTCCCAAAGCCTTCGAAACCGGTAGAGGACCCAAGGAGCAATCGTCCGATCTCCTTGCTCCGTGTTCCGTACAAGGTTCTCGAGCGACTTATCTACGCCCGCGTCGAACCTCTTATTGACCCTATGCTCCCACGGGAACAGGCGGGTTTTCGAAGCGGAAGATCCACCGTGGATCAAGTCACTTTGCTCACGCAAAGCATTGAAAATGCACTCGAAGCGAAAGCCGTCTTGCACTCGAAGGCCAGTGCCGTCTTTATCGACCTGACAGCTGCCTATGACACTGTCTGGCACCGTGGCCTCACCTGCAAGCTGTTGCAGCTTCTGCCGGACAAGCACATGGTTCGTATGATTATGGAGCTGATCCGCAACAGAAGCTTCACCCTTACTACTGGCGACAGCAAGCCTAGCAGGTTACGACGCCTGAGAAATGGCGTCCCCCAGGGATCGGTCCTGGCCCCCCTCCTTTTCAACATCTATATATATGATATCCCCTCCATAACCTCCAAGAAGTTCGCCTATGCCAACGACCTGGCGATACTTCATACATCTGAAGAATGGAAGGAGTTGGAAAGGACTCTAAGCCAGGACATGACTACACTCTCGGAATATCTCCAGACCTGGCGACTGAAGCTTAGCCACACTAAAACGGTGACGGCGGCCTTTCACCTCCGCAATCGAGAGGCTAAGCGTGAGCTTAAGGTCTGTAACATCGGTAAGACCTTACCTTTCTGTCCAGTTCCCACTTATCTTGGGGTCAAACTGGACAGATCGCTCACATATCGTCCTCACCTGGAAGCATTGCGCAAGAAGTTATGTGCTCGCGTCTCACTGTTGAGGCGACTTGCTGGAACAGGTTGGGGTGCTAGCGCTAAGACATTACGCACAGCTGCCCTGTCTCTGGTCTACTCGACTGCCGAGTACTGCGCACCAGTCTGGTGCCACAGGGTGCACATACGGCTTATCGACAGTGTAATAAATGACGCCTTGCGCATTGTCACTGGGTGCCTGCGTCCCACTCCATCGGTCTACCTTCCGGTTCTTTCAGGCATCCAGCCAGCTGAGCTTCGCCGCCAAGGAGCGACACTCTCCCTAGCCAACCGCAGCTCCCTGAACCCTGACCACATTTTACATGGCCAGTTTCATGAGTCACAGGACGTATGTAGGGAGAGATTGAAATCTAGACGCTCATTTGTACCTGTTGCTCGGAAATTACTAGACAGTCTTTCTGAGATGGACGTCCGTGCAGCCGAGTGGACGAACACGAAATGGGACATGGAGTACTCTGCCAACGCATTGTCGCTCCACGCTTTCATTCCCAAGGCTAGCTCCAGACCCTTGGGTATCGGTCTGCCGAGGGCAGCCTGAGTCAAGCTCAACTGTCTGCGTTCTGGTGTTGGACGTTTCTGTTCGTCCATGTACAAATGGGGTCTCGCTCCTCTAGCGAATTGTGAGTGTGGTGCCAGTGAACAAACCGCAGATCACATCATCTCAAAGTGTCCCATACATCGAGCACCCCGAGGTATGTTTGGTCTAATGGTTTTGGATGACGAAACAAGATGCTGGCTGAAGTCCCTTACAGTCAGCATCTGACTCAAGCAGTTTAGTGGCCAGGGTGGTAAAAGGATAAACCCTCAGCCTTGGTCCTTCCATCTGTCTTGGAAGAGATGCCCCGCCAAACGACGACGACCACGATCGAGCTTGTGTTCGATTCTAAGGCCAAGAATTCGCGGCATAAAACTCACTTTTAAAGCAGCGATTACACTGCATAACAATTTGCGCTAAAATCAATGCCTTCATCATTTTGCATAACACTTCGCCCAAGGTATTGCACATAAATCAATTGAAGTCACACTTGTTGATAAGTTGAAACTTAGGAGTTACAACTTAGTACTTACTTATGAATAGCAACTTTTTAGCAACTTAAAAAGTAAACGACTGATAAACCAACATTGCTCGCATTAAATAAAAGTGCTGTGACTACTTCAACGAACACTTTCACACTCATCAAGATACAGCCAAACAGTTTTGAAGTTGTCCAGTTACCCAATTGCATAAGGCGTGAATGAAATAAAGCAAACAAGTGCTGATTACTATCAATTTCGCAAAACCACAAGCCTGATGATCTGATAGCGGACTATGCTTGCTATTACTTTAACAAACTCTTCGCCGCAATGCGAAGACAGTTTCAATGCGAGGAATCCGCGAAGCTAAATCATGAGTCCAATGCACCCAACACTTGGCCAACTCCCATGTGCCCCTTATTGCTACTTAAAATGTCAGTTTAAACACAAACTCATACGGCTCACTCACGAATGAAAAAGTTCGAAGCTAAAATAGCTCAAAAACATGTTATCCTACTGCCCTCTAACGGATTAAAAAATTTCGTTGATATTTATGAGGCTTCCTGAAATTTCACGTTTTTTACCTTTGACTCCAAGTCAGGTGCTTTGGAGTAACTTTTCATTATATTGATATTTTTGTTACCCAGATTGAGATTAATATCCTCCGATAATTTGAAGGTCCTAGCTGTTGCCATTTAACAGTTATGAACTTGTGAATAATTTCCTATTGTTGACCTTTGACCTTAAACCACTCAACTGAGCTATATAGGTGGGCATTATCACCCCCGAAAGTCGTGAGCCTCAAGTTTACGTCGAGGTCTATCATCCCTGAACATTTAAAGCCTCTAGCATCAGCGGTTCAAAAACCTTAAACTGCGCAGTATTGGCAACATTTATCGGTTTTTTGATCTTTGACCCCGAATCACGTGACATAGAGCGTTCATAGTTGGTACACTGCAAGGACATGCCAAGACACACCAACTCTATCAATTTCAAGTTCTTATGTGTTTTTAAGCATTGGTTATACGCCAAACAACATATTTACTTATTTGACCTTTGACCCCAAATGACGTCACGCCAAACTAATCATTGTTGGTGCGTTTGTACCCTGGTTGAGATGCATCTGCTCCATAAACTTGAAGGTCCTACCAGTTGCCATTCACAAATTATTAGTGTTTGATCAGATTTTTTATGATTTTATTTGATTGACATTTGACGTTTAACCTGTCGACCGCCACCCCCCAAAAGTTGTTAGGCACAAGTTCCCAATAAAATCTATCATCCTTCAAAATTTCAAGTCTCTAGCATCAGCGGTTCAAAAGCCTTAGGCTGCACAAAATTTGGTGTTGAAAAAAAAAAAAAACTAGATGGCAGCTGCAAGCACCCGCTTATGGCTTCCCGATCAAGCTTACTAGGGACCCAAACGTCTAAGGGAACAGCACAGCGACTTCGCTTTTGCAACTTAAAAAATCAACAAATCCCTGCAAAGTATAGGTGGGCAATACAACGAATGAACTAAGTTTAATTTCCTGCAGCCTGTGCTCCATAAACTAAATAATATTGTAACGACGTTTTACATTTCTGTAATACACTCATCGAAATCTCAATAAAACCATTATCCTAAATTTCTTCACGTGTACAGTGATAATGCTGCACAAAAAATCAAATTTTCATTATACTCGCCATATTACGCCCAAGCGTGTAACGAGTGGCGGAGCCCACCTACGCGGCGCAGCGCTTGGGCTACACAGCTCCGAACAAACGTCGCAACGGTGGCGAGCCGTTGGCGACACTGTGACGATTTGGCCAACCCGGCAATCGAACCTCACACCTCCCGCACCGATAGGCTGGGCTTAGGAACTGAGCTAATCGGCCGGCACAATGCTACACAAGTCTGCAGCAAAATCATCTTGTTTGTCTGACATTTCCAACAAGCTGGTAAATCTTGCAGTAAATTCAAACAATAAACGCCATGATTCTTGAAGGATTTGTGCAGCTGCAAGGACGACTGCATTCACACAAAACGAAATTAAATCATGGAGCTTGTGTTCGATTCTAAGCGCCAAGAAATCGCGGCATAAAATGGGATGTATTATTTTGATATATCAAAAAATGAAGTTGCAAAGTAAAAATTACGAGATTTTAAATAAACAGAAATTACGAAAAAAGATCTACATTTACTTGCCATTAACATGTTTTTTATTCAGAAACTCATTAACAACAATTTATTCAAGAATTTTTTGGAAAGGATGGCATACACCGCATTAAAGCAGTTTGAATAAATATAAAACAAGAATGTTTGACTTTTTCGTCTTTCTGCCGCTCTCAACTAGGGCTTATTTCAAGGGTAGGGCTTACATTAAAATCATCCTCAAAAATCACGCTAGGTTTTATTTTGCGGGTAGGTCTTATTATCGGGGAAACACGGCAATTACAACCAATTTCGCGAAACCACAAGCTTGATAATCTGATAGCGGACTATGCTAGCTATTACTCTAACAAACTCTTCGCCGCAATGCGAACACAGTTTCAATGCGAGGAATCCACAAAGCTAAGTCATGAGTCCAATGCACCAACCACTTGGCCAATTCCCATGTGCCCCTTATTGCTGATTAAAACGTCAGTTTAACCACAAACTCATACGGCTCACTCACGAATGAAAAAGCTTTAAGCCAAAATAGCTCAAAAACATGTTTCCCTACTGCCCTCTAACGGATTACATAAATTTGCTTGACTTTCATGAGGTTTCCTGAAATTTCACGTTTTTTACGTTTGACTCCAAGTCAGGCGCTCTGGAGTAACCCTTCATTATATTGATATTTTACCCACATTGAGATAAATATCCTCCGATAATTTGAAGGTCCTAGCTGTTGTCATTTAACAGTTACGAGCTTGTG
Source organism: Trididemnum miniatum (assembly GCA_964006365.1). Taxonomy (NCBI): domain Eukaryota; kingdom Metazoa; phylum Chordata; class Ascidiacea; order Aplousobranchia; family Didemnidae; genus Trididemnum; species Trididemnum miniatum. The sequence goes on from OZ023249.1 coordinate 580,747, forward strand.
AACATTTTCTTATTATTGACTTTTGACCCGAAACCACTTGACTGCCACCCCCCGCAAGTTGTGAGACACAAGTTTACGTCGAGGTCTATCATCCCTGAACACTTCAAGCCTCTAGCATCAGCGGTTCAAATGCCCTAGACTGCGCAAGAATGGCAACATTTATCGTTTTTTTGATCTTTGTTCCCGAGTCACGTGACATAGAGCGTTCATGGTTGGTACACTGCAAGAACATATCAAGACACACCAATCCTATCAAATTCAAGTTCTTATGTGTTTTGAATGAATAGTTAAACGTCAAACGACATATTTGCGTATTTGATCTTTGACCCCAAGTGACGTCACGCAAAACCAATCATTGCTGGTGTTTTTGTACTCTCGTTGAGATGCATCTGCTCCGTAAATTTGAAGGTCCTACCAGTTGCCATTCACAAGTTATTAGCGTTTGATCAAACTATTTGTCAATTTACTTGATTGACGTTTGACCTTTGACCTGTTGACCGCCACCCCCCAAAAGTTGTTAGGCACAAGATCACATGGAGGTCTATCATCCCTGGGAATTTCAAGTATCTAGCATCAGCGGTTCAAAAACCTTCAAATGCACAAAAAACTGCTGAGGTTTGTTGATTTGACCTTTAACCCTAAGTGACGTCACGATCAAGTCATTGTTGTGCATATTTTTGTTCCCCACATTGATATGCATATACTGTGAAAATGTAAAGGTCCTACCTGTAGTCATTCAAAAGTTATTAGGTTTTGGTAAATTTGGTTTTTTGACCTTTGACCTTTAACCTGACAACCTCCACCCCCCAAAAGTTGTTAGGCACAAGTTCCCAATAGAATCTACCATCCCTGAACATTTCAAGTCTCTAGCATCAGCGGTTCAAAAGCCTTAAACTGCGCAAGATTGGCAACACTTCCCGATTTTTTTGACCTTTGACCCCGAGTCACGTGACATACAACGTTTATAGTTGGTACACTGCAAAGACATATCAAGACACACCAACCCTATTAATTTCAAGTTCCTATGTGTTTTCCATCAATAGTTATACGCCAAACGACATATTTGCGTATTTGACCTTTGACCCCAAGTGACGTCACGCAAAACTAATCACTGTTGGTGCTTTTGTACCCTGGTTGAGATGCATCTGCTCCGTAAACTTGAAGGTCCTACCAGTTGCCATTCACAAGTTATTAGCGTTTGATCAGAATTTTGATCATTATATTTGATTGACGTTTGACCTTTAACCTTATGACCGCCACCCCCCAAAAGTTGTTAGGCACAAGTTCACATGGAGGTCTATCATCCCTGAGGATTTCAAGTCTCTAGCATCAGCGGTTCAAAAGCCTTAGGCTGCACAAAAATCTGTTAAGATTCGTTGATTTGACCTTTGACCCTAAGTGACGTCACAAACAGGTCATTGTTATGCATATAATTATTCCCCACATTAATATGCATATACTGTGAAAAGTTGAAGGTCCTACCTGTAGTCATTCAAAAGTTATTAGGTTTTGGTAAATTTGGTTTTTTGACCTTTGACCTTTAACCTGACGACCGCCACCCCCCAAAAGTTGTTAGACACAAGTTTCCAATAAGATCTACCATCCCTGAAAATTTTAAGTCTCTAGCATCAGCGGTTCAAAAGCCTTAGGCTGCACAAAATTTGGTGTTGAAAAAAAAAAATAAATAAACTAGATGGCAGCTGCAAGCACTCGCTTATGGCTTCCCGATCAAGCTTACTAGGGACCCAAACGTCTAAGGGAACAGCACAGCGACTTCGCTTTTACAACTTAAAAAAACAACAAATCTCTGCAAAGTATAGGTGGGCATTATCACACATGAAGTAAGTTTATTTTCCTGCAGCCTGTGCTCCAGAAACTTAATAATATTGTAACGACTTTTTACATTTCTGTAATACAGTCATCGAAATCTCAATAAAACTATTATCCTTAATTTCTTCACATGTACAGTGATGATGCTGCACAAAAAATCAAATCTTCATTATACTCGCGATATTACGCCCAAGCGTGTTAGGAGTGGCGGAGCCCACCTACGCGGCGCAGCGCTTGGGCTACACAACTCCGAACAAACGTCGCAACGGTGGCGAGCCGTTGGCGACACTGTGACGATTTGGCCGACCAGGCAATTGAACCTCACAGCTCCCGCACCGATAGGCTGGGCTTAGCAACTGAGCTAATCGGCCGGCACAATGCTACACAAGTCTGCAGCAAAATCATCTTGTTTGTCTGACATTTCCAACAAGCTGGCAAATCTTGCAGTAAATTCAAACAATAAACGTCATGATTCTTGAAGGATTTGTGCAGCTGCAAGGACGACTGCATTCACACAAAACGAAATTAAATCATGGAGCTTGTGCTCGTTTCTAAGGGCCAAGAAATCGCGGCATAAAATGGGATGTATTATTTTGATATATCAAAAAATGAAGTTGCAAAGTAAAAATTACGAGATTTTAAATAAACAGAAATTACGAAAAAAGATCTACGTTTACTTGCCACTAACATGTTTTTTATTCAGAAACTCATTAACAACAATTTATTCAAGAATTTTTTGAAAAGGATGGCATACACCGCATTAAAGCAGTTTGAATAAATATAAAAAAAGAATGTTTGACTTTTTCGTCTTTCTGCCGCTCTCAACTAGGGCTTATTTTAAGGGTAGGGCTTACATTAAAATCATCCTCAAAAATCACGCTAGGTTTTATTTTGCGGGTAGGTCTTATTTTCGGGGAAACACGGCAATTACAACCAATTTCGCGAAACCACAAGCTTGATGATCTGATAGCGGACTATGCTAGCTATTACTTTAACAAACTCTTCGCCGCAATGCGAACACAGTTTCAATGCGAGGAATCCACAAAGCTAAGTCATGAGTCCAATGCACCAACCACTTGGCCAATTCCCATGTGCCCCTTATTGCTGATTAAAACGTCAGTTTAACCACAAACTCATACGGCTCACTCACGAATGAAAAAGTTTTAAGCCAAAATAGCTCAAAAACATGTTACCCTACTGCCCTTTAACGGATTACATAACTTTGCTTGACTTTCATGAGGTTTCCTGAAATTTCACGTTTTTTACGTTTGACTCCAAGTCAGGCGCTCTGGAGTAACCCTTCATTATATTGATATGTTACCCACATTGAGATTAACATCCTCCGACAATTTGAAGGTCCTAGCTGTTGTCATTTAACAGTTATGAGCTTGTGAACATTTTCCTATTATTGACTTTTGACCCCAAACCACTGGACTGCCACCCCCCGCAAGTTGTGAGACACAAGTTTACGTCGAGGTCTATCATCCCTGAACACTTCAAGCCTCTAGCATCAGCGGTTCAAATGCCCTAGACTGCGCAAGATTGGCGACATTTATCGGTTTTTTGACCTTTGATCATGAGTCACGTGACATAGAGCGTTCATGGTTGGTACACTGCAAGAACATATCAAGACACACCAATCCTATCAAATTCAAGTTCTTATGTGTTTTGAATGAATAGTTATACGCCAAACGACATATTTGCGTATTTGATCTTTGACCCCAAGTGACGTCACGCAAAACCAATCATTGCTGGTGTTTTTGTACTCTCGTTGAGATGCATCTGCTCCGTAAATTTGAAGGTCCTACCAGTTGCCATTCACAAGTTATTAGCGTTTGATCAAACTATTTGTCAATTTACTTGATTGACGTTTGACCTTTGACCTGTTGACCGCCACCCCCCAAAAGTTGTTAGGCACAAGATCACATGGAGGTCTATCATCCCTGGGAATTTCAAGTATCTAGCATCAGCGGTTCAAAAGCCTTTGGCTGCACAAAAAACTGCTGAGATTCGTTGATTTGACCTTTGACCCTAAGTGACGTCACGATCAGGTCATTGTTGTGCATATTTTTGTTCCCCACATTGATATGCATATACTGTGAAAATGTAAAGGTCCTACCTGTAGTCATTCAAAAGTTATTAGGTTTTGGTAAATTTGGTTTTTTGACCTTTGACCTTTAACCTGATGACCGCCACCCCCCAAAAGTTGTTAGGCACAAGTTCCCAATAGGATCTACCATCCCTGAACATTTCAAGTCTCTAGCATCAGCGGTTCAAAAACCTTAGGCTGCGCAAGATTGGCAACACTTCCTGATTTTTTTGACCTTTGACCCCGAGTCACGTGACATAGAACGTTTATAGATGGTACACTGCAAGGACATATCAAGACACACCAACCCTATTAATTTCAAGTTCCTATGTGTTTTCCATCAATAGTTATACACCAAACGACTAATTTGCGTATTTGACCTTTGACCCCAAGTGACGTCACGCAAAACTAATCACTGTTGGTGCTTTTGTACCCTGGTTGAGATGCATCTGCTCCGTAAACTTGAAGGTCCTACCAGTTGCCATTCACAAGTTATTAGCGTTTGATCAGATTTTTGATCATTATATTTGATTGACGTTTGACCTTTAACCTTATGACCGCCACCCCTCAAAAGTTGTTAGGCACAAGTTCACATGGAGGTCTATCATCCCTGAGGATTTCAAGTCTCTAGCATCAGCGGTTCAAAAGCCTTAGGCTGCACAAAAATCTGTTAAGATTCGTTGATTTGACCTTTGACTTTAAGTGACGTCACGAACAGCCCATTGTTGCGCATATAATTATTTCCCACATTGATATGCATATACTGTGAAAATTTGAAGGTCCTACCTGTAGTCATTCAAAAGATAATAGGTTTTGGTAAATTTGGTTTTTTGACCTTTGACCTTTAACCTGACGACCGCTACCCCCCAAAAGTTGTTAGGCACAAGTTCCCAATAAGATCTACCATCCCTGAAAATTTCAAGTCTCTAGCATCAGCGGTTCAAAAGCCTTAGGCTGCACAAAATTTGGTGTTGAAAAAAAAAAGAAAAAAAGAAAAAACAAAAAAAAAAAAAAAAAGAATTTTTCGGAAACAAAATATTTTTTTTCTGGAAAATGGGGGGTTGCCGGGGGAAGTTAGGGCGACCAAGGTGTAGACCTAGGTGGGACACACATTTGAACTCTAGGTCACTTTTGAATTGGAACAGTAGTTTAGCAGCTACAGCTGCTGGAAGTGTCAAAAAGTGCACAAATGGCCAAGTAAAAACAATATGGCTTCCCTTTTCGGGAAGCCATAATAAAAATAAAAAAATAAAAAAAATTTTTCGGAAACAAAATATTTTTTATCTAGAAAGTGGGGGGCTGCCGGGGAAAGTTAGGGCGACCAAGGTGTAGACCTAGGTGGGACACACATTTGAACTCTAGGTCACTTTTGAATTGGAACGGTAGTTTAGCAGCTAGAGCTGCTGGAAGTGTCAAAAAGTGCACAAATGGCCAAACAAAAACAACATGGCTTCCCTTTTCGGGAAGCCATAAAAAAAAGAATTTTTCGGAAACAAAATATTTTTTATCTAGAAAGTGGGGGGCTGTCGGGGAAAGTTAGGGCGACCAAGGTGTAGACCTAGGTGGGACACACATTTGAACTCTAGGTCACTTTTGAATTGGAACAGTAGTTTAGCAGCTAGAGCTGCTGGAAGTGTCAAAAAGTGCACAAATGGCCAAACAAAAACAATATGGCTTCCCTTTTCGGGAAGCCATAAAAAGACTTTTTCGGAAACAAAATATTTTTTATCTAGAAAGTGGGGGGCTGCCGGGGAAAGTTAGGGCGACCAAGGTGTAGACCTAGGTGGGACACACATTTGAACTCTAGGTCACTTTTGAATTGGAACAGTAGTTTAGCAGCTAGAGCTGCTGGAAGTGTCAAAAAGTGCACAAATGGCCAAACAAAAACAATATGGCTTCCCTCTTCGGGAAGCCATCAAAAGAAAAAAAAAATTAGATGGCAGCTGCATGCACCCGTTTATGGCTTCCCGATCAAGCGTACTAGGGACTCAAACGTCTAAGGGAACAGCAGAGTGACTTCGCTTTTACAACTTAAAAAAAATTATAACAAAATCGTGAAAAATATAGGTGGGCATTATCACGCATGAACTAAGTTTGAATTCTTGAAGCCTGTGTTCTATAAACTTAATATTGTAACGACTTCTTGCATTTCTGTAATACAGTGTTCGAAATCTCAATAAAACCATTATCCTTAAATTTCTTCACGTGTACAGTGATAATGTTGCACAAAAAATCAAATCTTCATTATACTCGCCGTAATACAACGAAACGTGTAACGAGTGGTGGGGCCCACCTTCGCGGCTCCTTGTCTGGGCCACGCAGCTCCGAACAAACGTCGCAACGGTGGCGAGCCGTTGGCGACACTGTGACGATTTGGCCGACCCGGCAATCGAACCTCACACCTCCCGCACCGATAGGGTGGGCTTAGCAACTGAGCGAATCGGCCGGCACAACGCTACACAAGTCTGCAGCAAAATCATCTTGTTTGTCTGACATTTCAAACAAGCTGGCAAATCTTGCAGTAGATTCAAACAATAAACGCCATGATTCTTGAAGGATTTGTGCAGCTGCGAGGACGACTGCACTCACACAAAATGAAATTAAATCATGGAGCTTGTGTTCGATTCTAAGGGCAACAAATCGCGGCATAAAACTCACTTTTAAACCAGCGACTACACTATTTCACAATCTGCGCAAAAATTAATGGCTGCAATATTTCGCATAACGCTTCGCTCAAGGTATTGCAGATAATTCAATTAATGTCAATAAGGGACCACTTTTTGATAAGTTGAAACTTAGGAGTTACAACTCAATACATACTTACTAATGGCAACTTTCTAGCTACTTAAAAAGTAAAACGACTGATAAACCAACATTGCTCGCATTAAATGAAAGTGCCGTGACTACTTCAACGAACACTTTCACACTCATCAAGTTACAGCCAAACAGTTTTGATTTTGTCCAGTTACCCATTAACGTAAAGCGTGAATGAAACAAAGCAAACAAGTGCTGAGGGTTAGCCTAACGAATTTCGCAAAACCACAAGCCTGATGATCTGATAGCGGACTATGCTAGCATTTATTTTAACAAACTCTTCGCCCTATGTGGACACAGTTTCAATGCGAGGAATCCGCAAAGCTAAGTCATGAGTCCAATGCACCAACCACTTGGCCAACTCCCAAGTGCCCCTTATTACTGCTTAAAACGTCAAACACAAACTCATTCGGCTCATTCACGAATGAAAAAGTTTGAAGCCAAAGTAGCTGAAAGGCATGTTATCCTACTGCCCTCGAACGGATTAACAAAATTTGCTTGAATTTTATGAGGTTTCCTGAATGTTCAATGTTTTTTTTTTTTTTCTTCGCACGAAAATAAATCGTTTCAAGTGATATTGTGATGCCACAATTTGTCCGATTTGGATTAAGGTGATTGTATTGGGCTGGTTATATTTTGTCATAACACTGACCTACATAGTGAGAGTAAAATGGAAATGTAAAGCTTGTCTACCGGTAGCTCAAGCAGTGAGGGTGAGATTAGTTTATTTGGGAGCCGTAGTTACTGCAAAAACCAAAAAAACGTAAGCACAATACGTGGGTAAGGGAAATATTCCGCAAAAGAGAAGAATATGGCACTCTCAATCTTGTCAGGGAAGCAGCAATGGCTGATGAAGAGATGCTCTTTAGATATATGCGCATGACCCCACACAATTTTGAATATTTATTGTCGCTTGTAGCTCCAAATCTTACGAAACAAACAACAAACTTCAGAAAACCTATACCACCTCAGCTACGCTTAAGCGTCACTCTTCGACACCTGGCAACAGGTGAATCACACATCTCACTGAGTCTTCAGTATAGAATCGGCCGACAAACCGTTTCAAAGATTATACCTGATACCTGCAAGGCTATTTATGAAGCAATTGCTCCGATTTACTTAAAAAAGCCGTCATCGCCTGAAGAATGGCTTCAGATTTCTCAAGATTTCAATGACAGGTGGAATTTACCTCATGTTGTGGGTGCTCTCGATGGTAAGCATGTTAGAGTCGTTTGTCCCTCAAGATCTGGTAGCTTATATCGTAATTACAAAGGCTATTTCAGCATGGTACTAATGGCAATCTGCGACGCTAACTATCGATTTCTTATGTTTGATTTTGGGCAATATGGAAGCAATAACGACAATGGAGTTCTTCTAAAAAGCAAAATGGGGCAACAATTAGAGCAAGGTCAACTGCAACTTCCGGCCGCTACTAGGTTAGATGGATGTGACTATGATCCATTACCATATTATTTTGTCGGTGATGAAATTTTTCCATTAACAACATATTTGATGCGGCCATACCCCGGATCGAGTTTGACAATGTCAGCTTCAGTTTATAACCATCGTCACTCTCGAGCTCGCAGAGTTATAGAAAATACTTTTGGAATACTCTGCGCAAGATGGAGGATAATTTTTACCCCAATTAATGCCAAAGTGGATAATACTGAAGCCATAGTTACGACTTGCATCGCTCTTCATAATTTTTCCAAAACAACGGATAACGCTGCCTATTGTCCTACTGGCTACGTAGATCGTGAAACTGCAAATGGGGACGTAATTCCTGGAAACTGGCGAAGGGAAAGTCAGTCAAGCAGCGCCAGCGCTGATGGTAATCTAGGAGACTGTGTATCTGTGCTGCGAGGACGTCGCACCAGCGGCAATGCACTGCATATGCGTGACTGCCTAAGAGACTATGTCAATAGCGAAATCGGTTCCTTGCCATGGCAGTTAAATTATGTTCGTCGCACAAAGTGAGGCTACGGCGCACGAGAGCAAACAATGGTGTTGACAGAAAACTGTTTTTAGTCATTAGCTGCGTGTTCTTTCTTTGTTGTTTGATGCGTGCATGGTTGTTATCCTTTGTATCGAGTACACTACCGACTAGTACAGTCCTTTCATCCATTGCAAGGTGTATTTATCGTTAGCAAAACAGTGCGAAAATCGGAAAATGTCTATGCGCATGATAAGTTTTATCCATTTTAGGAAGTTGTTTAGCAATGGAAATTATTTTTTTTAAATAAAATTGAGGTATAGTTAGCTCCTTTAATCAGTATACTTTAGATGAATACTGTTAGTTCTGTGAACTTATTTGTTGCTCATGCAGCTTGTTCGAGTACAGCAGGCTGGCTCAAGGATTATTGGAAGATGTTGAGTACCCGTAATTTTATCTTATCCAAGACCGCTGAGATGTAGCTCAAGAGTTGTACTGCATTTCAACTAACTTGGCCAAGCTCTTGACTCAAATTGAAAGACATTAAATAGAATTACAATGAAATCTAATGTATTTACATTTCAAATGACATGTTAAGTGAGCACTCAGCACAATGCGTATTCAAATAATAAACAAAACGAATTGAAATTGCATTACTTCAATAATCACACACTTAATCAATTATTATAGAAGACTTGAGGAAAATCGTCGCTGTTCAGCCCACTTGTTTGCGGTTGATTGCATGACCAGCTTGGTGGTGGAGGTGCAGCAGCTGTACTTCGAGTACTCGAAGCAGTTGATTCGTGCAAAATAATTTTATGCTTGTATATCACTTGATTTATTTCATGCTTTGCCATAAATTTGATGTGTTCGGGAAATGATTTTAACTCCATAGAAACCATGTTTCCAAATACGTCGTCTGAATCTACGGTTCTGGTTGCTTGTTCTTTTGCCCTTTTTTTGTCTTTTAAATAAATACATATTTGTTCAAACATGTCTTCTTGATTCAGACGACGTTTTTTAGCTACCGGTACTTGCTCCTTTTCCATACCGGCAGGTCTTAACTCCGCAAAGCTATCCCCTGAATCAATCGATTGGGTTAAGTCTACCGATGATTCCTCTGCGTCGATTTCCAGTGGGATATCACCAGTATTGCCAACATTCGACTTTGTTGCTTTCGGCCGAATAAAACAATCTATCCATCCCAAAAACTTGTATTCGTTCAAACTTTTTTGGGCCTTAGCCACATCCGACTCTTTCGCACCAGATACATTCGCTTTTCTAAAGTTGGACCGTTTTTTGCTGTACCTGTTGAGAAAGAGGGCCCACTCGTGCTTTGAACTGCCGCCTGGTTTACCCAGAGACTCATCAATAAGGCGCCATGCATTTTTTTTTGGCAAATGATCTTTGTAGCTCTTCAGCGATTTATCGTATAAACATGGAAACTTTTGGACCTCGCATGCCAGTTTTTTGTCATCTCTTACAGACATCTTGATTGATTTTATAGTCAGTACTGTATTTCAAGTAGAACTTACAAATGCTGGTAAAACTTTGACAAGTTCGAATTTCGATTCAATATTTTTCGAATGTGATTATGACGTGATAAAACCTTTCTTCCAGCAACACAACTGAACTAAGGTAACCTCCCACAGAATTTATTCCCATAATTTTCCCGGAAAATTTATCAAGCTTGCTTTGAAAAATTTTCCAAGCTAATTTTCGCGAAAATTATCGACAATTGGAATATTGTTAATTTTCCGACCCTGCTCTACCAAAATTTTCCAATCGTCACATTTCAAAATAATCCATCGCACATTTCAAAATTTTCGCGCAAAATAATTGCTTTTTTCTTCTCGTTTCTCTCGAATTTTAAAAAACGCCGCGATTAGAACATTTATTGGTCGGCTCCATTGCGATTATTCCAATAATTTTCGCGGAAAATTACGGGAAAATTTTCAGTGGAGCCCTAGCTTTAAGATGCATCTGCTCCAAAAACTTGAAGATCCTACCAGTTGCCATTCACAAGTTTTTAGGGTTTGATCAAATTTTTTATGATTTTATTTGATTGACGTTTGACCTTTAACCTGTTGACCGCCACCCCCCAAAAGTTGTTAAGCACAAGTTCACATGGAGGTCTATCATCCCTGAGGATTTCAAGTCTCTAGCATCAGCGGTTGAACAGCCTTAAGCTGCACAAAAAGCTGTGGATGTTTGTTGATTTGACCTTTGACTCTAAGTGACGTCACAAACAGGTCATTGTTGTGCATATAATTGTTCCCCACATTAATATGCAAATACTGTAAAATATTGAAGGTCCTACCTAATGTCATTCAAAAGTTATTGGGTTTTGGAAAATTTGGTTTTTTTGACCTTTGACCTTTAACCTGACGACCGCCACCCCCCAAAAGTGGTTAGGTACAAGTTCCCATTAAGATCGATTATGCCTGAACATTTCAAGTCTCTAGTATCAGCCGTTCAAAAGCTTTAAGCTGCACAAAATTTGGTGTTAAAAAAAAAAAAAAAAACTAGACGGCAGCTGCAAGCACCCGCTTATGGCTTTCCGATCCAGCTTACTAGGGACCCAAACGTCTAAGGGAACAGCACAGTGACTTCGCTTTTACAACTTAAAAACACTACAAATCCGTGCAAAGCATAGGTGGGCATTAACTCACATGGAGTAAGTTTAATTTCCTGCAGCCTCTGCTCCATAAACTTAATAATATTGTAACGACATTTTGCATTTCTGTAATACAGTCATCGAAATCTCAGTAAAACTATTATCCTTAAATTTCTTCACGTGTACAGTGATAATGCTGCACAAAAAATCAAATCTTCATTATACTCGCCATATCACGCCCAAGCGTGTAACAAGTGGCGGAGCCCACCTCCGTGGCGCAGCGCTTGGGCCACACAGCTTCGAACAAACGTCGCAACGGTGGCGAGCCGTTGGCGACACTGTGACGATTTGGCCGACCCGGCAATCGAACCTCAGACCTCCCGCACCGATGTGGTGGGCTTAGCAACTGAGCAAATCGGCCAGCACAATGCTACACAAGTCTGCAGCGAAATCATCTTGTTTGTTTGACATTTCAAACAAGCTGGCAAATCTTGCAGTAAATTCAAACAATAAACGCCATGATTCTTGAAGGATTTGTGCAGCTGCAAGGACGACTGCATTCACACAAAACAAAATTAAATCATGGAGCTTGTGTTCGATTCTAAAGCCAAGAATTCGCGGCATAAAACTCACTTTTAAAGCAGCAATTACACTGCTTAAGGATCTGCGCAAAAATTAATGGCTGCAATATTTCGCATAAGACTTCGCCCAAGGTATTGCAGATTAATCAATTGAAGTCACACTTGTTGATTAGTTGAAACTTAGGAGTTGCAACTTAGTACTTACTTATGAATGGCAACTTTTTAGCAACTTAAAAAGTAAACGACTGATAAACGAACATTGCTCGCATTAAGTAAAAGTGCTGTGACTACTTCAACGAACGCTTTGACACTGATCAAGTTACAGCCAAACAGTGTTGAATTTGTCCAGTCACCCAATTGCATAAGGCGTGATTGAAATAAAACAAACAAGTGCTGATTACTACCAATTTCGCAAAACCACAAACCTGACGATGTGATAGCGGACTATGCTAGCATTTATTTTAACAAACTCTTCGCCGCAATGCGAAGACAGTTTCAATGCGAGGAATCAGCAAAGCTAAGTCATGAGTCCAATGCACCAACCACTTGGCCAATTCCCATGTGCCCCACATTGCTGTTTAAAACGTCAGTTTAAACACAAACTCATACGGCTCACTCACGAATGAAAAAGTTCGAGCTAAATCAGCTCAAAACATGTTACCCTACTGCCCTCTAATGATTTAAAAATATTTGCTGGATATTTATGAGGTTTCCTGAAATTTCACGTTTTTTACGTTTGACTCCAAGTCAGGTGCTTTGGAATAACCTTTCATTATGGCTTCCCGAAAAGGGAAGCCATGTTGTTTTTGTTTGGCCATTTGTGCACTTTTTGACACTTCCAGCAGCTCTAGCTGCTAAACTACTGTTCCAATTCAAAAGTGACCTAGAGTTCAAATGTGTGTCCCACCTAGGTCTACACCTTGGTCGCCCTAACTTTCCCCGACAGCCCCCCACTTTCTAGATAAAAAATATTTTGTTTCCGAAAAATTCTTTTTTTTTTTTTTTCTTTTTATTTTTTTTTTTCAACACCAAATTTTGTGCAGCCTAAGGCTTTTGAACCGCTGACGCTAGAGACTTGAAATTTTCAGGGATGGTAGATCTTATTGGGAACTTGTGCCTAACAACTTTTGGGGGTTGGCGGTCGTCAGGTTAAAGGTCAAAGGTCAAAAAACCAAATTTACCAAAACCTAATAACTTTTGAATGACTACAGGTAGGACCTTCAAATTTTCACAGTACATGCATATTAATGTGAGGAATAATTATATGAACAACAATGATCTGTTCGTGACGTCACTTAGGGTCAAAGGTCAAATCAACGAACCTCAACAGATTTTTGTGCAGCCTAAGGCTTTTGAACCGCTGATGCTAGAGACTTGAAATCCTCAGGGATGATAGACCTCCATGTGAACTTGTGCCTAACAACTTTTGGGGGGTGGCGGTCATAAGGTTAAAGGTCAAACGTCAATCAAATATAATGATCAAAATTCTGATCAAACGCTAATAACTTGTGAATGGCAACTGGTAGGACCTTCAAGTTTACAGAGCAGATGCATCTCAACCAGGTTACAAAAGCACCAACAGTGATTAGTTTTGCGTGACGTCACTTGGGGTCAAAGGTCAAATACGCAAATATGTCGTTTGGCAAATAACTATTGATGGAAAACACATAGGAACTTGAAATTAATAGGGTTGGTGTGTCTTGATATGTCCTTGCAGTGTACCATCTATAAACGTTCTATGTCACGTGACTCGGGGTCAAAGGTCAAAAAAATCAGGAAGTGTTGCCAATCTTGCGCAGTTTAAGGCTTTTGAACCGCTGATGCTAGAGACTTTAAATGTTCAGGGATGGTAGATTCTATTGGGAACTTGTGCCTAACAACTTTTGGGGGTTGGCGGTTGTCAGGTTAAAGGTCAAAGGTCAAAAAACCAAATTTACCAAAACCTAATAACTTTTGAATGACTACAGGTAGGACCTTTACATTTTCACAGTATATGCATATCAATGTGGGGAACAAAAATATGCACAACAATGACCTGATCGTGACGTCACTTAGGGTCAAAGGTCAAATCAACGAGCCTCAGCAGTTTTTTGTGCATTTGAAGGTTTTTGAACCGCTGATGCTAGATACTTGAAATTCCCAGGGATGATAGACCTCCATGTGATCTTGTGCCTAACAACTTTTGGGGGGTGGCGGTCAACAGGTCAAAGGTCAAACGTCAATCAAGTAAATTGACAAATAGTTTGATCAAACGCTAATAACTTGTGAATGGCAACTGGTAGGACCTTCAAATTTACGGAGCAGATGCATCTCAACGAGAGTACAAAAACACCAGCAATGATTAGTTTTGCGTGACGTCACTTGGGGTCAATGGTCAAATAAGCAAATATGTTGTTTGGCGTATAACTATTCATTCAAAACACATAAGAACTTGAATTTGATAGGATTGGTGTGTCTTGATGTGTCCTTGCAGTGTACCAACCATGAACGCTCTATGTCACGTGACTCATGATCAAAGGTCAAAAAACCGATAAATGTTGCCAATCTTGCGCAGTCTAGGGCATTTGAACCGCTGATGCTAGAGGCTTGAAATGTTCAGGGATGATAGACCTCGACGTAAACTTGTGTCTCACAACTTGCGGGGGTGGCAGTCAAGTGGTTTGGGGTCAAAAGTCAATAACAAGAAAATGTTCACAAGCTCATAACTGTTAAATGACAATAGCTAGGACCTTCAAATTATCGGAGGATATTTATCTCAATGTGGGTAACATATCAATATAATGAAGGGTTACTCCAGAGCGCCTGACTTGGAGTCAAACGTAAAAAACGTGAAATTTCAGGAAACCTCATGAAAGTCAAGCAAAGTTATGTAATCCGTTAGAGGGCAGTAGGATAACATGTTTTTGAGCTATTTTGGCTTAAAACTTTTTCATTCGTGAGTGAGCCGTATGAGTTTGTGGTTAAACTGACGTTTTAATCAGCAATAAGGGGCACATGGGAATTGGCCAAGTGGTTGGTGCATTGGACTCATGACTTAGCTTTGTGGATTCCTCGCATTGAAACTGTGTTCGCATTGCGGCGAAGAGTTTGCTAGAGTAATAGCTAGCATAATCCGCTATCAGATCATCAAGCTTGTGGTTTCGCGAAATTGGTTGTAATTGCCGTGTTTCCCCGATAATAAGACCTACCCGCAAAATAAAACCTAGCGTGATTTTTGAGGATGATTTTAATGTAAGCCCTACCCTTGAAATAAGCCCTAGTTGAGAGCGGCAGAAAGACGAAAAAGTCAAACATTCTTTTTTTATATTTATTCAAACTGCTTTAATGCGGTGTATGCCATCCTTTCCAAAAAATTCTTGAATAAATTGTTGTTAATGAGTTTCTGAATAAAAAACATGTTAATGGCAAGTAAATGTAGATCTTTTTTCGTAATTTCTGTTTATTTAAAATCTCGTAATTTTTACTTTGTAACTTCATTTTTTGATATATCAAAATAATACATCCCATTTTATGCCGCGATTTCTTGGCCCTTAGAAACGAGCACAAGCTCCATGATTTAATTTCGTTTTGTGTGAATGCAGTCGTCCTTGCAGCTGCACAAATCCTTCAAGAATCATGGCGTTTATTGTTTGAATTTACTGCAAGATTTGCCAGCTTGTTGGAAATGTCAGACAAACAAGATGATTTTGCTGCAGACTTGTGTAGCATTGTGCCGGCCGATTAGCTCAGTTGCTAAGCCCAGCCTATCGGTGCGGAAGGTGTGAGGTTCAATTTCCTGGTCGGCCAAATCGTCACAGTGTCGCCAACGGCTCGCCACCGTTGCGACGTTTGTTCGGAGCTGTGTAGCCCAAGCGCTGCGCCGCGTAGGTGGGCTCCGCCACTTGTTACACGCTTGGGCGTAATATCGCGAGTATAATGAAGATTTGATTTTTTGTGCAGCATCATCACTGTACACGTGAAGAAATTTAAGGATAATGGTTTTATTGAGATTTCGATGACTGTATTACAGAAATGTCAAAAGTCGTTACAATATTATTAAGTTTCTGGAGCACAGGCTGCAGGAAATTAAACTTAGTTCATGTGTGATAATGCCCACCTATACTTTGCACAGATTTGTTGTTTTTTTTAGTTGTAAAAGCGAAGTCGCTCTGCTGTTCCCTTAGACGTTTGGGTCCCTAGTAAGCTTGATCGGGAAGCCATAAGCGGGTGCTTGCAGCTGCCATCTAGTTATATTGATATTTTTGTTACCCAGATTGAGATTAATATCCTCCAACAGTTTGAAGGTCCTAGCTGTTGCCATTTAACAGTTATGAACTTGTGAATAATTTCCTATTATTGACCTTTGACCCGAAACCACATGACTGCCACTTCCCCAAAAATGTGAAACAAAAATTTACGTCGAGGTTTATCATCCCTGAACACTTCAAGCCTTTAGCATCCGTGGTTCAAAAACCTTAGACTGCGAAATGTTGGCAACACTTTTCGGTTTTTTCACCTTTGACCCCGAGTCACGTGACATAGAACGTTCATAGTTTGTACACTGCAAGAGCATACCAAAACACACCAACTCTACTAGATTCAATTTCCTTTGTGTCTTCACGCATTAGTTATGCCAAACAACATATTTGCTCGTTTGACCTTTACCCCAAGTGACGACACGCCAAACGAATCGTTGTTGGTCGGTTTGTACCCTGGTTGAGTTGCATCTGCTCCATGAACTTAAAGGTCCTACCAGCTGCCATTCACAAGTTATTAGCGTTTGGTCAGATTTTTGATCATTTTACTTGATTGATGTTTAACCTTTATCCTGTTGACTGCCAACCCCCAATAGTTGTTAGGCACAAATTCACATGGAAGTCTATCATCCCTGACAATTTCAAGTCGTTAGCATCAGCGGTTCAAAAGCCTTAGGCTTCACAAAAATCTGTTTAGGTTCGTTGATTTGACTTTTGACTTTAAGTGACGTCACAAACAGGTCATTGTTGTGCATAGTGTTGTTCTCCACATTGATATGCATATACTGTAAAATATTGAAGGTCCTACTTAATGTGACTCAAAAGTTATTAGGTTTTGGTAAACTTGGTTTTTTTGACCTTTGACCTTTAACCTGACAACCGCCACCCCCAAAAAGTTGTTAGACACAAGTTCACAATGATATCTATCATTCTTGAACATTTCAAGTCTCTAGCATCAGCGATTCAAAAGCCTTAGATTGCGCAATATTGGCAGCACTTTTCGTTTTTTTGACCTTTGACCTTGAGTCACGTGACATAGAACGTTTATAGGTTGTACACTGCAAGTACATACCAAGACACACCAACCCTATTAATTTAAAGTTCTTATGTGTTTTCAATCAATAGTTATACGCCAAACAACATATTTGTTTATTTCACTTTTGACCCCAAGTGACGTCACGCCAAACCAATCATTGTTGGTCCTTTTCTATCCTCATTGGGATGCATCTGCTCCATAAATTTGGAGGTCCTACCGGTTGCCATTCGTAAGTTATTAGCGTTTGATCAAATTTGTTATCATTTTATTTGATTGACGTTTGACCTTTAACCTGTTGACCGCTACCCCCCAAAAGTTGTTACACACAAGTTCACATTGGGGTCTATCATCCCTGACAATTTGAAGACTCTAGCATCAACGGTTCAAAAGCCTTACGCTGCACAAATATCTGTTAAGATTCGTTCGTTTGACCTTTGATTTTAAGTAACATCACAAACTGATCAATGTTGTGCATCTTTTTGTTCCCCACATTGATATGCATATACTGTGAAAAGTTGAAGGTCCGACCTAATGTCATTCAAAAGTTTCTGGGTTTAGGTAAATTTGTTTTTTACCTTTAACCTGACAACCGCCACCCCCCAAGAGTTGTTACGCACAAGTTCTTAACAAGATCTACCATCCCTGAAAATTTCAAGTCTCTAGCATCCGCCGTTCAAAAGCCTTAGGCTGCACAAAATCTGGCGTTGAAAAAAAAAGAAAAAAAAGAATTTTTTAGAAACAAAATATTTTTTTTCTCGAAAGTGGGGGGCTGTCGGAAAAAATTAGGGCGACGAACGTGTAGACCTAGGTGGGACACACATTTGAACTCTAGGTCACTTTTGAATTGAAACAGTAGTTTAGCAGCTACAGCTGCTGGAAGTGTCAAAAAGTGAACAAATGGCCAAGGAAAAACAATATGGCTTCCCTTTTCGGGAAACCATAGAAAAAACAAAGAATTTTTCGGAAACAAATATGCTTTTACCTAGAAAGTGGGGGGTTGTCAGAGAAACTTAGGGCGACCAACGTGTAGACCTAGGTGGGACACACATTTGAACTTAAGGTCACTTCTGAATTGGAACAGTAGTTTAGCAGCTACAGCTGCTGGAAGTATGAAAAAGTGCACAAATGGCTTCCCTTTTTGGGAAGCCATAACAAGCACCCGCTTATGGCTTCCCGATCAAGCGTACTAGGGACCCAAACGTCTAAGGGAACAGCACAGTGACTTCGCTTTTACAACTTAAAAACACAACAAATCCGTGCAAAGTATAGGTGGGCATTATCATACATGAAGTAAGTTTAATTTCCTGCACTTTGTGCTCCATAAACTTAATAATATTGTAACGACTTTTTACATTTCTGTAATACAGTCATCGAAATCTCAATAAAACCATTATCCTTAAATTTCTTCACGTGTACAGTGATAATGTCGCACAAAAAATCAAATCTTCATTATACTCGCCGTATTACGCCCAAGCGTGTAACAAGTGGCGGAGCCCACCTACGCGGCGCAGCGCTTGGGCCACACAGCTCCGAACCAACGTCGCAACGGTGGCGAGCCGTTGGCGACACTGTGACGATTTGGCCGACCCGGCAATCGAACCTCACACCTCCCGCACCGATAGGGTGGCTTGGCAACTGAGCTAATCGGCCGGCACAACGCTACACAAGTCTGCAGCAAAATCATCTTGTTTGTTTGACATTTCAAACAAGCTGGCAAATCTGGCAGTAAATTCGAACAAAAAACGCCATGATTCTTGAAGGATTTGTGCAGCTGCAAGGACGACTGCATTCACACAAAATGAAATCAATTCACGGAGCTTGTGTTCGATTCTAAGTGCAAAAAATCGCGGCATAAAACTCACTTTTAAACCAGCGACTACACTATTTCACAATCTGCGCAAAAATCAATGGCTGCAATATTTCGCATAAGACTTCGCTCAAGGTATTGCACATAAATCAATTGAAGTCAATAAGCAACCACTTGTTGATAAGTTGAAACTTAGAAGTTACAACTTAGTACATACTTACCAATGGCAACTTTCTAGCTACTTAAAAAGTAAAACGACTAATAAACTAACATTGCTCGCATTAACTAAAAGTGCTGTGACTACTTCAACGAACACTTTCACACTCATCAAGTTACAGCCAAACAGTGTTGATTTTGTCCAGTTACCCATATACGTAAAGCGTGAATGAAATAAAGCAAACAAGTGCTCATTACAACGAGTTTCGCCAAACCACAAGCCTGATGATCTGATAGCGGACTATGCTAGCAATTACGTTAACAAACTCTTTGCCCTATGTGAAGACAGTTCCAATGCGAGGAATCAGCAAAGCTAAGTCATGAGTCCAATGCACCAACCACTTGGCTAATTCCCATGTGCCCCTTATTGCTGTTTAAAACGTCAGTTTAACCACAAACTCATACGGCTCACTCACGAATGAAAAAGCTTTAAGCCAAAGTAGCTGAAAAGCATGTTACCCTACTGTCCTCTAACGGATTCTCTAACGGATTAACAATTTCTCTTACTGCCCTCTAACGGATTAACAAAAATTTGCTTGAATTTTATGAGGTTTTTTGAATGTTCACGTTTTTTACGTTTGACCCCATATCAGGTGCTCTGGGGTAACCCTTGATTGTATTGATATTTTTGTTACTCACATTGAGGTTAATATCCTCCGACAATTTGAAGGACCTAGCTGTTGCCATTTAACAGTTATGAGCTTGTGAATACTTTCCTATTTTTTAATTTTGACCCAAAACCACATGACTGCCACTTTCCAACATTTGTGAGACGCAAGTTTACGTCGAAGTCTATCATCCCTGAACACTTCAAATCTCTAGCATCAACGGTTCAAATGCCCTAGACTGCGCAAGATTGGCAACATTTATCGGTTTTTTGACCTTTGATCCCGAGTCACGTGACATAGAACGTTCATAGTTCGTACAGAGCAAGAACATACGAAGACACACCAACCCTAATATTTTCAAGTTTCTATGTGTTTTCAATCAAGAGTTATAGGCCAAACAACATATTTGCTTACTTGACCTTTGACACCAAATGACGTCACGCAAAACCAATCATTGCTGGTGCCTTTGTGCCCTCGTTGAGATGCATCTGCTCCATAAACTTAACGGCCCTACCAGTTGCCATTCACAAGTTATTAGCGTTTGATCAAACTTTTTGTCAATTTACTTGATTGACGTTTGACCTTTAACCTGTTGACCGCCACCCCCCAAAAGATGTTAGGCACAAGTTCACATGGACTCTATCATCCCTGGTAATTTCAAGTCTCTAGCATCAGTGGTTCAAAAGCCTTAGGCTTCACAAAAAACTGCTGAGATTCGTTCATTTGACCTTTGACCCCAAGTGACGTCACAAACAAATCATTATTGTGCATATTTTTGTTTCCCACATTGATATGCATATACTGTGAAAATGCAAAGGTCCTACCTCTAGTCATTCAAAAGTTATTAGGTTTTGGTAAATTTGATTGTTTGACCTTTGACTTTTAACCTGACGACCGCCACCTTCAAAATTTGTTAGGCACAAGTTCACATGGGGGTCTATCATCCCTGAACATTTCAAGTCTCTAGCATCAGTGGTTGAGCAGCCTTAGGCTGCACAAAAATCTGTTAAGGTTCGTTCAATTGACCTCTGACCCTAGTAGTAGTTTATTATGTTTTTACACAAAAGTACAACACGATAACGCAAATACAATGATACAAAAAAAATACAATTGTGCAGGAAGCTGCGAAATGACCACTTGTAAGTAGTCTTCAAGTCAAGCAGCCACCTAATAATTGAAACAGTTATTTAAGATTGATGATCAGAGCGTGTTAACCATAAGTCAAATAAACTCTAAAATGAATACAAAAATAAAAAAAAAAAATACCAATTTAAAATAATTAGAATCCCAAGGAAAGTACCAAGGTGCAGATCAAGAGGTTAGATCAAATTTAAAAGAAGCCACCAGAAGAATATGGGTTAATCGTAGGATTGAAATAAATGCTGTCTATACTGATGTACAAACCCACGAAGGGTGCAGCATGTTAAGTCATTAGGGACATCATTCCAAATCTTAACGCCTCTGTATCTGATGGATCTTTGGAGGCGGTTAGAGCGAAGATTGGGCAAATAAAGCAAGTTATTTAGGGAAGAACGAGTAATACGAGAATGAATGTTAGACACTTTGGTGAAAAAGGAGGAAAAAATACCAGGTTGCAATTGCGAACCATTCATAAGTTTAAACATGAATTTAGAAGTTTCAAGATTAAGCAGGTCTTCTAGTTTTAAAATATTTAAGTGCTTATAAATCGAGGTAACTCTGTCGCACCATTTCCTATTATCAATAATTTTAATAGCCTTATTCTGTAGAATGTTCAGAGGTTCTAAATATGATTTGAAAGTAGCGGCCCATATAATGATTCCATAGAGTGAGGATGGAAAAATGCAAAGTAGAGTTGTTTCAATACATATGCGGGCAAACTATGTTTCAATTTATACATTATTCCAACAGCTCGAGATAGCTTAGTGGAAATCATACTAATGTGTTGCTTGAAGAGCAATTTGGAATCATAAAGCCGCTGTAAATCTCAAAACTGGACGTTTCAACAACATAAATTCAGCTGTCATCATCAGCAGTGTATGCAAGGCAGTACAAAACTGTAAGAACTAGAATTTACAATTCTAACTACAAGTAATAGCATAACCCAGGCAACGGGTCAAAATAAGTATTATAATTATAACGTCATAAACCAAAAGCTAATAAAAAGACTGACGGAGTTAAATTAACAATTAAATAAGTAAAGAGGAGCGGATTTGGAGTCAACGTTAAGCAATGGCTCATATTTTTGAATGAAAAGTGACTCAAGAATTAATAAGCGTGCAGAATCACCAGAGCTACTAAGAATGTTCGGTTTGGCAAAGTCCACTTTATGGTCAGGATTGTCCATTAAATGTCGGCACACCTCGGATTTATCCGAACTGGAATGCTCCTTAAGTCTGTTAATAAGATTACGTCTAGTCTGTCCTATATAGCTAGAACCACAAGAACACGTTAATTTATATACAACCCCATATTTCATCAAGGTCTTTTGCTGATCTTTCAGACGAAAGTTATGTCCGATGTTCCAGGTGGTGTCGATAATACGTAGAATAACTCGGTTCCATGTATGCTTCTCCACTAAGGCGGAAAGCTCTTTTTTGAGTTGCATTGACATGTCACCTAAAAAGGGCAACCGAGCAATAACTGTTCTACAATTTTTACGTTTTTCAAGGTGACTCAACATCTTGTCATATTTACGATTAAAAAATCTCCTGACACAACTATCTAAAAAATAAGCAGGATAGCCATTGCGACCAAGCATAACCTTGATATTATCCACCTCTGAACAAATGCTTTCATAAGAACTACAGATCTTGTAAGCACGATCGAGCAAACAATTGACCAAGTTATATTTATAGCGGCGTGGTACAAAGCTGCTCCATTGGGAATATAATCCAGTGTTGGTCGGTTTGCGAAATGTACTGGTTGTAACTGTCGTTGAGCTGTTATCTACTAAAACATCCAAAAAATTAATACATTTGTTATTTTGAATTTCAGTGGTAAACTTTATGTTAGGATGTACTTCATTCAAACTGTCACAAAATGTTTCGATGGAATCAAGGCTATCAAAAACAGCAAAGCAATCATCCACATACCGGTAAAAAATTGATGGCTTATGATTTGAAAGCGTTCTCGACAGAGCTTTGTCCACTAGATGGTTCATAAGGACATCAGCCATAAGACAAGATAAACTGCCACCCATAGCCACACCGTCAGTTTGCTCAAAAAGTTCTCCATTGAATGAGAAGGCACCTCCTTGAACTGTCCATTTTAACAATTTCCTCATGTTATTTTTATCTATTCCTTTAAGAACAAACTCTGTGTCATTGTCGAATAATTTATCCAATATTAAATCAATAGTATAATCAACCGGTATGTTAGTGAAAAGGCTTATTACATCAAAGGAAACCATTACCTTATTGTGTAAAAACTTATCTTTTATGTTGTTGACGAAGGTGAATGAATCTTGGAGATTCGTCGGATGTTCTCGAAGAAAACCGAGGTTTTGTGAGAGCCACTTCGCGCATTCCTGATTGTAACTTCCGGTTGCCGATAGAATGGGTCTAAGTGGAACTGTCGGCTTATGTATTTTAGGTAGGCCATACATAGCCGGTAACGAGGTTGCTGATGGATAGATACGCCTGTAGTCATCTTCCTCAAGAAGCTTTTTAGATTTAAGGCGTCGCAGGAACCATTGAAATCTGTTGAGATTAGACAAATTATTATCTGACTTAACGCGAGAGAACTTAGTCTTATCATCAAGAATGTGAAGCATTTTAGCCTGATGGTCACTCTTATTCATAATTACTACTCCGTTTCCTTTGTCGGGTTTCGAGATTATAATCGAAGAATCATCACGTAATGACTGGAGAGCGTTTCGCTGCGTTTCCGATAATGAAGATGGGTGCCTGCCTTTTTGTTGAAAAAATGTAGTCACGTATCGTTCATATAAACCCATTAATTTCTGCTTAAATACAATACGGTTAGAGTTATTCAAATAATATCGGATTTGCTTATATATATATTCAAACTCGGTACGAACTTGAGAAATATTAAGTTTTTCGGGAAAGAAGGAATAGTTAAGTCCTTGATTAAGTAAATTTGTCTCAGCATCCGAAAGGTTACGGCTCGACAGATTGACTACCACTTTAGGCTCATTATCCATAGCTAGACCCACGTCAATTCCCAAAGACTTAAGCTTGTGAGATACTGAC